>JAMQCK010000239.1:0-34649 GCA_024196135.1 Pleurotus ostreatus/Saccharomyces cerevisiae fusant | reverse complement strand
GCCGCGCACAGCAACCTCACCGCGAACCGCTACTTCCGCCTCATGTGCCTCGCCGCCATCGAGATCTGCCTCACCATCCCCATCGGCAGCTTCGGGCTCTACATGAACACGCAATTCAGCGAGATGCAGCCGTGGATCTCCTGGGAGGACACGCACCTGAACTTCTCGCACGTCAACCAGTTCCCGGCCGTGCTGTGGAAGGGCGTGCCCATCACGTACCGCGCGCTCGAGCTCACGCGCTGGTTCATCTTCGTCTGCGCGTTCATCTTCTTCGTGTTCTTCGGCTTCGCGCAGGAGGCGCGCAAGAACTACCGCCGCGCGCTGTTCAAGCTGTGCAAGCGCGCCGGCTACGTCCCGCCCTTCCTCGCGTGCGAGTCCGAGACCTGGAGCCCGTCTGCGTGCGTTTCCTATCACCTTCCCCGCTCGTTCAGGCCCGCTAACATACCCTTCAGTTCACCCAAGTACTCCGGCACCGGGCCCTCCATCCCCGTGTACGCGAACAACCGCAAGCAGAGCTCGACGCGCGTCTCCACCCTCTTCTCCGACCTCTCCGCCGACGAGCTCTCCTCCTACCACAGCTCGCACGACGAGAAGCACGCCGCGGGCGGCCGCCTCTCGTACGGGCAGCTCTCGCTCGGCGACGTCGGCGGCATCCTCTCCGACGCGAAGGGCGACGAGGAGAAGTGCGACTCGCCTACAACCACAGTCGCGGGCTGCTCGACGAACGCGAGCTCGACGACGATCGCGCACGGTCCTGCGCGCCCGCCGTCGCTAGCCGTGCCCGACCGCGCGAGGCTGCGGCCGCACGATATGCGCATCGAGATCTCGTCCATCCGCTCGTCGATCTCGCGCCCTGCGACACCCGAATCGTATGCCACCGCCGCTGAAGGGCACCGCGGGGCCGACGCCGTATAAAGCGGCGACTCGACCTGCAGAGCGACGACCCTCCTCTGCATCCTCTGAGCGGCGGCCCACGCGCAGCCTGGCCTAGCGCAACCTATTGTATATTGAAAACCCTCTGACGCTTCTTACGCCCCTGCTCACTCTTCTTACCGCTGTTCTCTCCTCTTAACGCTGTTCTTTCCTCTTTGCCTCCTCCACCTTCCCATCTCTCCTTTGACGTCCCTCTCCTCTCCTCCCTTGGTGCTGTCGAGACTCACGAATTGTAACTGTAGCATAGCTGTCATCGCTTGACTTCGCGGAAGGGACCCGACCTGGATAGCCGTATACTATAGTGTATCAGCCATATACTATAGCTCATTATCCTGGCTGCGTATTGTTATTCGCTATCTCATACCCCCACGGATCCGGTCGCTACTGTATGCGTAGACAAAACGAAACGGTACGGAATATAATCTAGATTGTAACCCATGACCTGTCAGTGTTAAGACCGAGAGTGGACACTGAGATCGAAGTCCGACTTTTGATGCCGAGTCAACCCTACCAGAGAGGACAGATGTTTGCTCACGATTGAAGCAACGTGAGGGTTCCGGAAGCTTTGTTCCTCGTACTTTCGAGGGCATTTAGCAGGAGGACGGGATGCAACCCCCTCACATGCGCGAATAGACGACGACAGAATACACACACTTCATTATCAGAATCAGAGATCCGGAGAGTTGTAGGTATAAGGGGCGAAAAGTAAAGTCAAATGATAACATAGGCGTACGACGGACCCCAAGAGATGACGAGACGAACGATACAAAAATGCGATGCATTGATACAGAAGTCAGAAGGGACTACAGACTATACGGAAAAAGTAGAATAAAGAGCGGTATATCCGGTATACAGGAGGTCAGAGAACAAAGATCATTGATGAAAGACCGTACAGAAACAGCGCGATGACCAGCGCGAACGAGAACAAGCGACGCGAGAAGGAACACATGCATACTCACCCAAGACCCAGAAGCCTGAGCCCGATACGGAGGGGAAGCGTCAAAAGCTGCGACAGGGCACTGCCCGTCGTCGGGGGCACAGGTCGACGCGCCGGCGAGGGTGCGAGCACGCCCTCCTCCGGAATGGTCTCCAACGTCACCGCGCGCTGCGCAGGCTTCTTCCCTCTTGCTGGAGAGGGGGCCTGGATAGCGTTGCTCGGTCCACCACCAGCGCTGCCCTGCGCACCGCCACTCCCATACTGCATCAGCCACCATGGCAGCAAGTACGACGCCAACGACGGCGAGGCCCTCTTCGGCGCCTCCACGAACACTGTCTCCGCCCTAGCCGCTGCTTTCTCGCGCTTCTCCAACCGGCGCTCCTGCCTCCGCACGCGCCGCTCCACGACATCCAGCGCATCGTCCACATACTCCGACACCTCCTGCGACCGGTCGTTCAGCCGCACCAGCGCATGCTCGATGCGCGAGACTGCGTGCCGCAGCTCCGCGAGTTCCTTCTCCACATCCACGCCGCGGTCCTTGGGCGGGTAGTGCACGGCGGTGTGGAGGGCGTCGATGTCGGAGGAAAGCCGCTCGCTGAGGTGGCGCCAGGGGCGGATGCCGGCAGCGAGGACGAAGAGCGTGCGCGAGAACCAGGAGAGGGCGTGCGGGTCGCCGGTGGCGGCGGTTGTGACGCGCGTGAGGAGGGTGACGCCGAGGAAGGGGGAGAGTACAGCAAAGGCGAGAAGCATAATCTCGCGGCGGCGGAGGGAAGACGCAGCAGAGGCCGATGGACGATGTTCTGAGTTATCCTGCGTGTGCTGTGCATGAGGCACTCGAGGACGGGCTCGAAGATAGAGGCGCCAGGGAGCTGGTGCCGCAAGTTAGAACCTTAACTTTACAGGATCAGGATAAAATATACCTTCGATAATCTGGTGAAGGTAGAAGACTAGCAAGCCGGCAAGGAGGATATTCTTGAGGTGGTCCCCACCGGTTAGGAAGTTCCCAAGGCACGAGGCGAGCGCAACAAGTACTGCGGTGTCAAAATGATACCAGGTCGATTGCTCTGGCAAGGTATCCGGAGCGTGAGGCCTTGTTTCGTAAGCGTACGAGGGCCGAGATGTGCCGCGGGGATGATCGTCACCATCGACGTTCTCGTAGGCAGAGAGCTCCGCGCCGTCGTCGTCCGTCGTCTCTGCGTCTGAATCTGGAGTGAAAGAAGACGGAGGAGTTGCTTCACGAGTCGGTAAGGCCTTCGTTGAGTGGGCGTTCGCCTCTTGTAATGAGTGCATGCGATGCCGCATCTTTACCTCCGCAGGCTCCGCAGGATGCGGCGTAGGAGGAGGCATTCTGAGCGTACAGTCCAGATAGTAGAGGGATCAGCGGCTTTGCTGATGTTCCGATGAGGTTGCTTCTTCGAACAATGAGTGTATGCCGGCAGTGCGAGCCACCGCAAGAAATGAGCAACGTCGGTGAAGTCGCTGCACACCCAGCGTCGGAACGAAAGAGGTGGAGTGTAATTGCTTGAGTGCTCACGTCGTACTTCCGTGCACTGTTGGTGTATGGCCGACTACTGTGACGAGGTCATGATGGTTCGGGACAATGAGCATATGCGTCGCGTGACCAACTGCCGCAAGTCTGCCGCCGAGCGCGTGGCAGTCCGGCGAAAGCCGAAACTGGTGAACGGGAGTACACTGTGCTCACCGGAGGAAAATCGCAGGGCAAGCAAAAGTAATCGTGTGTTCATAATGGAAGGACTAGATTCACACTACAAACGAGAACAAATCACGAAACATGATACACATAAAGGCGCCTCGCGCGTGTAGGGAGAAATGCGAGTGGCGAGCTTCGGTGTCTATGCAATTCAAGTTGCTTTTGGGAGGAGAAGACGCGTCGCTGAGCCTGAAGAGAGGCTGGGCAGTGATAGAATGAGGTCACGGCTTGACTAAAGACACGGAAGGGAAGCTTTGCTAATCTGAGAGCGGACATAAAGGTTTCGGCTGAGTCGCTGTCTCGGACAATTCAGCTTCAACTGGGCCGCTTTCCAAGGCGAGGCTGAACCCAAGAATAAAGCATGCTATAGCTACAGTACAGTTCGGCTTCGGTACGCTCGGTGGTGGAAAGGAATACGGTGAGAACATGGAAATGAAGAACAGCCCTTCGTGGCGACCCAATCCCGGTGACGCCGCCGCAACAAGGCGGGATAATATACAGGGTTACGGTATTCTACAAGGGTATATTATGGCTACACAAAATGGGTGGGTATACGAGTTAGTGTGGAGGACGAGTAAGTGACGAGGATCCGGGAGTTGCGATGAGTAGATAGCTGGTGAATAAAGGGGACGGCGAAAGGTTGCACGTCTACGCGTGCAGCGGACGCGGCCTGACGAGCGGCACGATGACCTGCGATGGCCAACATCGTTCTGGACGAGGTGCTTTCAGAGTCCTCAGGGCGGAATATGGGCCGCAGGCGCGAAGACCCGCGCGCGATGTCAGGCGCGGAGCAAAGCCGATATGCACGGGTTGAAGGGTTACCGTGCGCGAGTCGGTACCCTGAGGAGCAGGCATCGAGGCTGCCCCGGATGGCCAGGCTGAGAATCCGCATGTGCCGCATGTGCTTTTATGGTCGTCACCAGCACGCGGGTTGAGCCGCTGCAGCACTGCGAATCCCATTTCCCTGCCATCCAGCGCGCCTGTCCTGCCGTCCCCTTGTCCTCGCGGCCTCGTACGCAAGTGCACGCGTCGAGTGTCGTGCGAATATGTTCGGTCGTCGAGGTTGTCCGTATCGTGTTGCCCGTCCATAGCAAGTTGGTTCGACTCCATGTCGAGTGCCTTTGCAACGGAACGATGAGCTCCGTCGACGCGAGAAGGGGCGAGATTCAACTTACCCTGCTTCTAGAGTCCGAGGCCCTTCGGATGCGCAAAGTCGTAGGATGCGAAGTGGGCGTCGTCAGGCTGCGAATACCGCTCTCGCGCATCTTCGATTCTTTCATTGTAGGCCTCGAGCGTAGTTCTGTCATCAGTGAACGGTGGCCTGAATCCATATGGGTCAGGCGGAGCTGTGAGACGTCGTCTGAGCAGTTGAACATGCGAGCGGAGGTCAGCACTTACGAGTAATCTTCCTGGCGGCTATATCATCCCATTTGTAACCGCTACACGGGCATCAGCCAACCTGAAGGAGAACTGATCTGGAGAAGAACTCACGTCTGACGGAAGAATGCATGATGCCTGATAGCGAAGTCATCGAGACGCAGTTGCGGGTTTTGTAGCATCAACTAAGAAGCGTCAGGTCAGAAGGAGAGCCCAACTTGAGAGGCGAAGTAGCGAACGTACGCCCGCGAGGAAGTCCCTATCATCCCCTTCCAGATCGTCCGGCAGAGTGGGGCTTTCACCGGCACACGTTGTCAAAGTTTTGATGTAGGTCCTTGCCGACTCAGGCATATCCGCATGATCATAGTGCGCGAGGACCTGGTCTTCGAATGGACGCTGGAGAATCCCGTTAGTCCCAATATGCCGCCAAAAACGAACGAGATCGCACCATGCTGGTCCACATATGGTACATCACGGCGCCCACGCTCCACCAGTCGACTGCAGTGCCGTAGGCCCATCCGAGCAGGATCTCCGGCGCCGTGTAGTATTCAGTGCCCACCATCTTGTCCTCGGCAAAGGTGAGCGCGACCGTGTCCCGCCATCGCATCCACGACGGCGAGACGAGCTTGGAAGGTTCCACTCCCGAGGATTCTGCGGCGAGGCCGAAGTCGCAGACGACGATGTGACCTTGACGGTCGATGAGAATGTTTTCGGGCTTGATGTCGCGGTGGATGATCCCTGCCTCGTGTAGACCAACGACGGCAGTGCAGAGCTCGTAGATGTGAAAGCGCAGGAGTCGGCGTGGGAAGGCCTTCTTACGGTAGTGATAGAACTCGATGCGTGTGTGGAGGTCGGTAGGATGGTAGTCCTGATACGAAGGTGCGTGAGCGCTTCGGCCTCCGACGGATTGACTGAGAGCTCACCAGCATCAAGTACAGACTCTCGTTGTTCTGGAAGGCCGCGAGAAGCTTGATGATAAGAGGATGCTTTGTCCCATCCTGCGCGCGCTCCTCTGCAAGGCGCGCGAGGATTCTCCGCTCGTTCAGAGTGGACTCCCGAACATGATCATCGTGGCAAAGAATCTTCTCGATCCTCTTGATAGCCACATATTCGCCTCCGCAACGCGCAACCTGTACCAATCCGCCAGCGCCCATTGCGAGGGTGCGCCGGATATCGAGCGTGATTGGACCACGTTTGGCAGTGGGAGCGCTGCAAGGCACAATTTATCAGCTTACGTGGACGACGCCGATGGAAGAAGATGTAGACTTACGTAGTAGAATGATTGCCAGAGGCTTGATCAACGTCGGGCCAGGGGGTTGTCTCTAAGGCGGAAAAGTCCTCCTTCCCTTCACCGATGCCAGAAGTCCTACGCAGGTCAGTCATCCTGGACACACTAAACAGCGACGCGAGACTCACGGTGTTGAGGGAGGGGAAGAGGCTGTATGAGGGGAGGGGGTCGCGTTAGCATTGGCATTGGTTGATCTGGCGTCGCTGGTCAGGTGGGCGGCACTGTAGATCAGAACCGGTACGTACTGCTCATTCGGAGCGGCGTCCGGCTCAAGTATATTGTCCAGTCCGACGCCGTACTCCTCAAGAGAGGCGGGAGCGTCGGGAGAAGTGTTCACGTGCGGCCTGATCATGATGGGCTGCCTGAGAGGGCGGCGACGAAGAGCCTGCTGAGCGATTCTAGAAGACCCTGCGGCCGCAAAGGCAGACTGGGAGTACCAGACCACTACCCCGAGCACGCTCACGACAGCGAAGACGACGCCGCCGACCTGCGAAATGGTGAGCACAAGCACAAGGAAGATGGTCAGAGCCACGCACGACGATGAGGGTAGCTTTGAGGCTGGGTCTAAGGTATGGGGATTGGCGATGGTGTTCTTGGCTGTAAGTGCGCGCGGATTGGAAGATGTTGGCGTCGTCGTCGGCTTCGACGTTTCTTCGCAATGATGGGGGTGTCGGGTTTCCTGCCTTCCCCCAATGGATGTATTCGCCACCCTTCGAGACGTGGGTGGTCCAGCCGTCTCTGACGAACGCTGCTTCCATTTCGTAGCGCTCCTTCGCCGAGTCATCGACAGCGGCGGACGGCTCCGGGGCTCGGATGGTGGGTACGGCCTCCGCCACAAAGGCGGGTTCGACGGGGGAGAAGACCGTGTCGTTGTTTGCGGCGCCGTGTGAGAGTGTGAGAGGATAGAAGGAGTTGACGAAGGACGCGGTGTAGCTGACTGCGAGGTAGGTGGAGGAGATGTAGACGAGGGCCTGGGCGACGGTGTCGGCGGGCGCTAAACCGGAGAAGTACGCGACAGACACCATGAGGGCGCTGGCGTGGATGAGGACCTCGACGAGGACCATGGTGGAATGGGTAAGGCTTTGTGGCGAGCTCTGCTGTGGAGGGGAATGGGGAGGGAAGATGGTGGTTTGGGTGAAAGAGCAGTGGCAAGGGACAGCGCCTTTTTGTGGTCCAGCCGGCGGTGCCGGCTACCCTGATCCGGGCGCCTAATCGGTGGCACAATGGACAAGGGCAGCCAAATACGGCGGACAATAAGGTAAGCCACCTCTTGGTCTTCCCACCATCATCATGTGCTGATAAGCGAGGGACCGCGTAAGTTCGAGAGTTCTACCAGGGCTGGGCCCTTACGAGAACGGATCCCCTTTCTTTTTGTCTGCTTTCCGCCCAATTGTGAGCAGGGGGCCCTCAAAGATGTTGACCATCTCGTGGCGCACCGCCGGCATCCCGAGGCGATGTCAAATTCCCATGACATTTCGCCGCTCGCGGGCGTCGTGCTGCTGGTCCATAGCCCATGGAGTCATGGGTGTCCTGCAGGCAGGCAAGGTCGCAGATTTCATTCGACGTCCAGCAGTCCACCAAGATGATGGTAGGAAGTAACGCTGTCGGCGGGAGAAACGGATGCAAATTGTCTCTCGGCCTTTGCCGACACTCGTTCCGCGGAGACCGCGGAGGGAGATAATGGATTTATTCCTTGTTTTCCTCATCCATCTCGACCTATAGCTGCTGCTTCATCTCGAACACCTGGCAAAATCATGGCCTCAAAGACTATCAGCGTGTTCAGTGACGAGAAGAACCCCCGCGGGATACCTAAAGCTCCCTTCATCGTGCGTCTCTTGCGCCTACATGAAGTTCCTCGCTGATCGAACAATACCCTCCGTCCTGTCATACCATTGAATGCCCTTCCCCCATCGATATACGCGCTATGACTGTCGCTACACAACAGGCAGATGTAGAGGAGTATCTCGGCGGGCCCGACGCAGACGTCGAGGCACCACTGAAGGCATTCCAAGACGCGCTAGCGTACGCCCCACCCATCTCTCGCGATCGACCCAGTTTGGCTGACGCTCCGCGCGAAGCAAGTACAAGTACATGGACAGCAACCTAGGCTCACGACGCGCGGGCTTGGAAGACAAGATCCCCGACATCAAGAAGACGTTGAGCATGGTCGAGTTCTTGCACGAGCGGAAGGTGCGTCGTGCTGTTCTTCCGGACGCGAGACGACGAGCGCTGAACCGAATTGCAGGAGGGGAAGCAGAAGGGCGCGTCAGAAGACGAGGATGATTTGGATGACGATGAAGAGGACGCGGACGCGCCGCAGAAGCCCATACGAACAACGTTCGAGCTCAATGATACCCTATTCGCAGAAGCCGAGCTCGAAGAGACGGATCAGGTGTTCATCTGGCTAGGAGTGCGTGCATCCACTTCTGCTATCATGGCCGGTCGCTGATCCTTTGTTTCCTCCCCTTCATTCACCTTGTCCCTCGCCTCTTCCGCACCAACCTCTATCCCAATACTGCCACCTTGCTCTTTGCGCTGCCTACCGCATTGTATCACCTCTCCCATCCCTTCTTCCCCTCTTCCGCCTTCTTTCCTCCCTCCCGCCTTCTTTCCCCCCTCCCGCCTTCTTTCCCCCCTCCCGCCTTCTTTCACCCCACCCTCCACCCTCAGGCCAACGTCATGCTCTCCTACAAAATCCCCGCCGCCATCGCCCTCCTCCAGTCCAAGCTCGCCGCCGCGGAGCAGAACCTGCAGAACACGATCGAGGACCTCGAGTTCCTGCGCGAGCAGATCACCGTCATGGAGGTCAACACCGCGCGCGTGTACAACTGGGACGTGAAGCGGAGGAGGGAGGCGAGGGAGAAGGCGGAAAGGGAGGGGAAGGTGATTGAGGGGAAGGCATGAGGGGCGCGGATGTGCGACGTCAGCGACGCGCAGGGAGGGAAGAGGGACGTGGCGGTCGAAGAGGAAGAGGACCAATGTACTTACTTGTGGTTTCTTTATTGCATCGCAAGAAACTCTACGTGTGTAGGCCCACACGCCTTTGCAAGCCTGCGGTAGGTCCGTGTGGGTCCGTAGCATTTCTTGTGATCTCACGTGACGTAAGTCGTCACGGTTCAACTTCGCGTGACAGACATCCCCAAGATCGCGACAGCCTTCCCTCCAGAGCTCCGTTGTTTCCTTCCAAGTACATTGCTCGCATGCCCTGTCTATATCTGCGCTGGCATTATCACGACACCCTAACCCTCCCGTGGTGCCGATCTGCCCACATCCCCCGGGGATGTGGGTAAATCCCCGCCCCCACCTTACTCCCAACACTTCCGCATATAATCCCTTATGGCCGCAGTGGCTGCCTCAACCTCCCACTCGGTCTTGCAACGCCTCGGCAAGCAGCTGATGATTGCTGGAAGATTCCACTCCTCGGTCGGGCAAAGACAATCCTGAGCGGATTCCGGTGCGCATTCCTCGGCGATGCAGGTGTCGCCGCAGCCGGCTAAGGGAAGGCTTGTTTTCTAGTTCGAAATTCGATGTGTCTTAGAGAGAACTCACGAGAGACGCTCTGCGCAGCGTAGAAGGGCGCGATGGAAGCGAGGATGGCGAGGAATGTGTTGAGGCGCATGCTTCTCAGAGTGAGTGCTTATGGACAATGAAGAGAAGCTCTGCTTGGACTCCTTAAGTATGCAGAGGACGTGCGGAGCTTTGGTACGGAGAAAAGTCTAAAGAGAACAGTTGAGGAGTAAGGAGCTCACTTAGGAGTAATAGTGGCGCAAGCGTGCGCATTACAAGCGGCGACCCAAGACGGGAATGAGTATCAAGAACGCTCAAGACTCGTAAACCAGGTTCGTACCGGGCTTTCAGCCGATACCAAAGCTCACCATGAGGGCACTCATGTAGACGGACCTTGATCACAAGTGATTCATTTCTTAGCCGCCCGACACCGGTCCCTCCCCTTGCACTACTCGACCTCCAATGCGAGCCGCTTGGCTCGCTCACTAACCGCATCAATAGTACAAAGCACCTTTTCGGGATGACTAGCGCACGCGTCAGCACACTCCGTACTCACCAACCACCGACAAACCAAACTCACCTCGCTAATCCCGTCGTATACGTCGCCGTCTCCGGGTCAATGGTGATCTCCTCTCCATTTTCGCCCTTCATCTTCTTGATCCTGAGGACGTGCAGGATGGTCGCGATCGCGATGAATACCGACGCTTCGCCGAGGTAGCGGCCGGGGCAAATTCTGTGGTAAGGAATTCATCAGTAATCGTTCCCGCTAACCAGTCACCTCAAGCGCAGGATGAAGGGTTGATTTAGAGGAGTGGACTATCTGCCGTGAACAGAGGAACCTCACCTCCTCCCGAAGCCAAAATGAGCCGCTGGCAAGGGCTCCCCGCGCCCTCCCTCATCCAGAGGCAGGTATCGGTCCGGATCGAATCTCCATGGATCTGTGTATACTTCCTCGTCGTGCGTCATGGCAAAGGCGTTCGAGACAACGACGGAGCCCTGCGTGATGGTCAAACGCAGTACGAAGGATGGGGGTAGTAAGTCGAGGTACCTTCGGAATGAACATCCCATCATACACATCGTCTTCAGTGGATTTGTGTGGGGCTCCTAAAAGCGTAAGTGAAGCAGCTGCCGCGACGGTAACATTCGGCTCACCTAGAGGCGCGACTGGATAGATCCTGGTCGACGAGGTTTACCGATCTATGTGAAGGGCCAGCTGAAGTCGAACTCGACGCACCTAAACGTCTCTTGCACCATCCGCTCAATGTAAGGCAGGTTCGGGCGATCCTCCATCTCAGGAAGACGATCGGGACCGACGATTGAGTCAAGCTCAGCCCTTGCGCGCTCCTGGACTTCGGGATGGTTGACAATGGCGAAGATGAAGACGGTCAGGGTGTCCAGGGTCTGACGACGTCCACCGGTCAGTTAATTCCAAGGGATATAGAGGACCGGCGCTGAAGACGCACTGTATCTGCTCCGGCTGATTGTATTTGTGAGTAGCCAGCACAAGTTTGCGGAATACAGTCTGGGATCAGAGAACAAAAGGCCCGAAGCCACGCATAGTCAAGAAGCTTACCCGAAAACATCGAACCTGCTGAGCCCCGAATCCTCGCCGCGGAGTGGGCGTCTACGTACCCGTTCTCCGCCTCGGCCTCTTGAATTGCGGACAGAATGAAGGACGGCTTCGCGGTGCCAGATTTCTGAGTCCAATTTTGAGCAAACAAGGCGACAAACAGAAGAATGCAGGCCCGCGTACTATCTCCTGCGTGACGCGCTCATACGGTACGTTGATCATCCTCATGATCGCTGGCTTGTTCTTGCGCACATGCGCTGTCGATCCGGTAGGATCGCACCAGCTGGGGAGATGGCGTACTGAAGGCAATCAGATGTGCTACTCGGAAAGTATGGAGTCGAGCCCGGCTTACGGAAAGGAAAGAAGTCGACGCCAGTCGCACCAGGTGGCCCGCCACCGCTCATCGCCTCGCATATACCGCGCCCGATTTGCAAGTAATCGTCGTCGGAACTCTTGATCTCGTGGCCGGTGATGATACCAACGATGACCGAGGTACTGAACCTAGAGCGATAGGCGATGTAGCTCGCAAAGGTCTGGAAGCAAACCGAGGACCTCACATCTGCAGTGCATTCTTCCAATTGTCCGAATCCTGCACAATCCGCTTGACGAGCTTGCGCGCTTCGTGGACCTGAATGGAGGCGAACTGCTCAAGGGTATTCTTCGCAAGGTAGTTCTGCAGCGCCCCGCGGAGAATGGGAAAGGATGGATCTTTGGAGCTCGTAAGTAGGACGTCATGTTCGTAGCCGAGCCTGTTGATGAGGTGAGCATATCCTAAGGTTACGCCCGAAGGCAGCCGATGAAGGAGTCCGACACGGACGAATGACTTACATCCGGAAGGACTCCCAGTGCGGCCGATCACTGTAGATCGCGCCCCGCTTGTGCAGCAGGTCCACCGCCGCAGTGAGAGTGTTCAGTACGATGATGGGTTGCCCGAGCACATTGACATGAACCACAGCCGAGCCTGCAGCGCAAATAGACGAGGACAGTCAGCATCGCGCAAACGAAGCACCCCGGGCTATCGCGTTTGTGAGAGAGCCACCGCACAACGCTCACCGTACTCCTTACTCCACCGGTAATACGCCCTCGCCGCGTCTCTCTGCGGCACGACTCGCAGGTGGCCGAGTAGCCACTCCGCTGGCGGCCCTGGAGGGAGAGGTGGGTGGTGTGACGACCGCTTGAGCCGCAGGTGGAGGACGTAGAGGAGGATGCAGACGGCGATATCCTGCAAGATCAGGATGGGGGTCATGGTAAAAGGAGACAGAGCGGCACCGACCAGTAGGGAGAATATATGGAAGCCTCGCACTAAGCCGGCCGTACTATGGCCGTTGACTTCGTGAATGCTGCAGCTGACCCAATTCAAGCTCGTTATCCATTCGGCGTGCGGTCCGTGAAAGTAAGGCTACGATTAAGCGGGGAAAGTGGCGCGCCACCGAACAAATTACCCTAGACTCTAGTAGTACAACGTTGCGTGGAGGTCATGACGTTCATGATTATTGTTCTGCACTGGAAGTGCTACTCGTTCTCCTCGAGCCGCTGTGGTCCGTTGAGTGCACCGAGCGCGAGTAGACCCTTGAGGCACGATATGGCGGGTGGACCGATTTTGACATGTCTTGGTCCGGCTTTGACACGAACTGGGCTTCCAGATCGCGAAAGTCGTGGGTTTCTGCACCCCGAAAATCGCGGGTTCTAATGTCGCCGAAGTCGCCAGTCCCCGTACCGCCGAAGTCGTCCCCTACGGATACCGACCGCTTCGGCACCGTCGCCATGAACGCAAGCGGCTCCAGCGAATGCGACTCGGTCGGTGACGACGAAGGATGAAATACGGTATCCGTGTGCGACTTCTCGAGCGCGACGAGGATGATGATGATCGTTGGGTAGAGGCCCTTGGCGCATATGTCAGTCTCCGGTTGATTTCCCCACGAGAAGACGCGTTTTTGCGCGAGAGAAGAGCTTCAGCGGCGAGCGGGCCCTGCATCGCGGTCACGAGCGAGTGATCATATAAGACTCACCGCCACGCTCACAGCCACACTCAGCAGCACGGTATTCGAATCGTCCGAAAGGACCTCGATGCCGGAGAGTAGGAGGAAAAGCTGTGATGGAGGTGCGTCAGTCCGGCCACTATGACAAGAGAATAATGATGGCAGGGGAATAACGACGGGGGAGGAGAGCACTCGCGTACTCACCCACAGCAAACAATACGACCCCAGACTCCAGAATGAGCAGCAGCGTGCGCTCGATGCTGGCACCGTGATTCCCCGCGTTGCCGATGTACGCTCTCACGTTTTGGCGGTAGTCCCTGAGGGTGGCGTGCGGTCAGCAGGGCAAAAGTCGAGTGAGCAGAGGCGGACAGTGTGACGGAGGCGACACGACGATGTGGAGGCCAAGGACAGGAGAATGTAGGGGCGGAACTGGCACATTGACGGAGCGGACGGGAGCGCTCACTCACCAAACCTTAATCCCCACCATCACACAAGCGACGATATTCGTGAAGAACAACGGTACGGTGAGGATAGGCGACGTGTTTAGCCAGTCGAGGAAGGCGACCTGTGGGAGCGGTCAATCCTCGTAGAGATGGGCGTTTGGTCTTCGTGGGCGCAAACGTCTCGTCTACGAGCGCTCGATGTGAAGAAGAAACGCACATCCGTAAGCTTGGCGAGGAACAGGAATATCGAGCTGACGATGACGCCTCCTGCGAACATCTATCAGTTCCATACATCGTTTGACGCGACATGACCGAAAAGAGGAAGTCAAACACTCACCAACGGACCCAAACAACGCAACCGCCATGATCAGGCGCGCCCACAAAGTATCCGGCCACAGCACCCACGCGCGCCACACGACGATGATGTCGCTGAGGAGGAGCTGAAAGGAAGCAAAAGCGAGAGCGTCAGCCATGGAAAGCCCACAAAGTCTCAGAAGGCGTACATTTATGCGCAACCCAAAATTACTCGTCAGACTCTCCCGCAACATGAGCGCGCGATCCACCGGCAGATCGTCGAGGGAGTAGTTATCGATCGACCGCACGTAGAAGTCGGTCGCGCACACGACAGAGGCGATGGAGATGGAGAACATGAGCGTCGTCATGAGCAGGAGGTAGCGCCGGGCGAGGGAGGTGCGGAGGCCTTTTTGGCTAGGATGAATGGTAAGCGGGTGGTTCGCTTGTCCGATTTAGAATACGATGCGGGACGAGGGATAATCGAGGTAGAAATCAGGCGAAAATGTGACGCGACCCGAGTCAGGAAGAACGCGAAAGAGAGAAGTGGCTCACACAAGCAAGTACGCGGACATGAGGAACAGCGCGCCGTGGAAGCCTGCATAGTACGTGATCGACAGTCAGACACATCCCGAGTGTATCCAGAACTCCCAGCTCACCCAGTATAGCCATCTCGACCGAGATAGCCTTAATCTGCTCCTTGATATTGTCGGTCGAGTGCGTGGGGAGGCCTATGGGGCAGTGGGTGGACATGATTGGAGGCTGATTCGGTGAGGGGATGGGGTGGAGGATGGGAGGGGCGGGGAGGGAAAGGGATGTGGTAGGGGGAGAGGAAGTGTGGGAGAAGAAGAGGGGGAAAGGAGCAAACTCCTTAGCGGCACGTTATATGCCCTCTCTCTCCACACACCCACTCCAGAGGTGGATCGTCTGATCTGCGAATGGATACGAGAACGCGCCCGATCTGTGATGAGTGAATACGTGAAAACGCCCGATCTGCAAGAACGCGCAGGCACGAGTGATTAGCATGGTCTCTCTGTCGTCTTCCTATGCGAAGACATCGGAACGACGCGGTCTCCGAGGCAAGTGATTGGTAGCCCAGGCTGGGCTGATAGGTGGTACGCCTTCCCATGATGGCAGCCACTCATCCTGTGATGGTAGGACCTCATCCTATGAGTGGTAGTCTGCAACGTGTGATTGGCAGTCCTGCTCAGACAATGGGCGCTCGATGGGCGCTCATCAACTTGAACGTCGCTGATCAGCACACCTTGCCTTCTTCCTGGCCACAGTTGCCTATTCCGCGAAGATTTCTCACCAGCATCACCCGGAACTCCTGCGCACGCCATTGACAGGGCGGCTTCCCATGGCGATCAGCGCGTCGACGAAGGCGGTACGACGGCCACGCTCAGCGTGTCTGTCGGCAGCGGGAGTGCGTTTGCGCGGGATATGTGGACTTCATTGGGCACTGGGGCTGCATCCTCCACTTCGACTCAGATTGCGGAGAAGGATTTGCTTTAAAAGATGCGACTTGGATAAATCAAGCCCGACGCGTCGTGCAGGAAGGGTAGTAATATGGAGGCTGGTTTACGAGACTAGCTGGAAGCAGCCGCGGCATGACGCGGCACTGCACGGCAAAGTGCGGTATGGGGATTGCCGATGGCTTTCTCACGATCAGCCAAATGTCACAATCAAGTTAACCTGTCACGGTTCGTTTCTTTCATTCCTTGGACACCGTCGACCGTCTTGCTCTGTCCCCATCATATCAACTGGTGCTTTAGGGTCCGTCGCTCTTTAGGCGATATACTGCAGGAATATTGAGTCCTCTGAATCCTGCGCAACCACCGATGGATTCCCTGAATCTGAGAACGTTGACACTCCTCTCTTTGCAGCCTAAGTTGAAGACGCGCCACACAATCGGCTGGCTTTATATCCGTTGATGACAATAGCAGTCCTTTGATTCACGCTGAAACCAACAAAGAAGACGGCATGCTCGACAATTGGTGGCCAGCAGGAAGATCACCGACTAGCTTTCACCTTAGCTCAAGCGCTAATCACTTCGCAGGTGCAGGCGATGACCTTAATACAAAATCACATTCATGTCTTCTCGTGTGCAAGTCCCATGCCCTTCCGTATTTACACCTTGTACCCCTGCTCGCTGAGCAAGCTCCATCCCGCGCGCTCCTGCGCGAGCTCGTCGGGGTGGTTCAGGAGGCGGCCTGCGAGGTGGTCAACGTCTGCGCTCGAAAAATAAAGCGATATATGCTGTTAGTCAGAGAAGCGCAGATAGCGCACTGAGGAGAGCAAAAGAGGGAGGTATTGCAGTGAAGACAAACAGCGCAGCGGGAAGAACCAGCGCAGCGCAGAGACGGACAGGACATATATAAAGCGAAAAAAGAAAGCAACGCACCCTCCATCCCGCCCGCAATCGTGACGACCTGCCCAGAGACGTGGCCGGACGCCTTCGCGGACGAAAGGATCACGATTTGGGTCGCGATGTCCTCGGCGACGGCGATCTTCTTGAGGGGCATTCTGTGAGGTAGACAGGCCTGTGAGCTTTCCGTCACCGAGGTAGGACGACTGGATCAAAGGGTGAAAGCCCTTTACTCCGGTCAACAGTTCACTCACGTCGCCAGCGCCTTATACATCTTCTCGGGTTCCTGTCCTAGCTGCGCTTCTGCCATTGGCGTCCACACCCAGCCCGGGGCCACGGCATTGACGCGCCCGCGCGGCGCGATCTTGACGATCTCGTTCTTGAGCGAGAGCGTAAGGCCGTACATCATTGCGCTCTTGGCGGATGAGTAGTCAGCTTGGCCGGCCTAAAAGAGGTGGTAAGCAAGGCGAAGAGAGGGGTGAAATAGAGACGCGACGATGCTTTGCCGTATGCAGATGTGCTGCAATCCCGTGACCGCGTTCTTACGCGCCCCGGCGCGTCACCCATCCGCGTAACGAACCCGTCATCTCCATTCCACTCACCAGCCCAAACTGCCCCGCCGTCGACCCCACAAGCACCACCGCCGCCTTCTCCTTCTCTGCGTCCCCCGCCGCCCTCAGGCCCCTCAAATACTCCCTCGTCACCAGAAACACCGCGTCCAGATTGACCGTCAACGTCCTTCGCCACCGCTCGAGCCCCATATCCACCACGGGCACGCCCGGGTCGGGCGAGATCCCGTGGTTGACGACGACGACCTGCACGGGGCCGAAGCACGCCGCGGCGTCGGCGAAGAGGCGCGCGACGGCGGGCTCGCGGGTGACGTCCGCTTGGACGGTGGTGAGGGTGTCGGGGTGGGAGGACAGGAGCGGTGCGAGGGAGGTGTTGTTGGAGTTATAGTGGGCGGTGACCTTCGCGCCTTGTGCTGGGGAGGGCGTCAGGTCATGTCAGGGCGTCAGACCAGGTCAGGGATGGTGCGATGAGGAGGGCAGGCCCGCAGGCTAAAATTGCGCGCGGAGGGAGGGCGGAGGCTAGCACGGACCTAGGTATTCTTTCGTGGTCGCTAGCCCGATGCCACCGCTGGCGCCTGCGACCGAAGGAGGTAAGCTGGCGGGCTAGCATTGGTAGTTGTCAACGGACGGGCTTACCGGTGATGAGAACGTGCACGTCTTTCAGTCCGAGATCCATCGTTGTCAGGGCTCTTCAAGATGGCAGCTTCGAACAAGCGGCGGGGTTATAACGGTCTAGGATGCGACGTCAACATGACTCGTCACTTGACGATAACGGCGATTGCTCATCCGGAACTTACTCATCTGGGGTGTTTTGGTCAGTCCTTTCTTAGGTCAAAGATGCAGGTAGGATTCGACCATCGGCATAGAAGAAAGGGGATATTGCGCTGATGCTTAGTGATAGACTGCTGGAGACGTGGAATCAGAGCGGTCGGAGGAAACCTCGTACCGAACATGAGGAGGGCATTGGCCAGAGAGACATATCTTCTCGGATACGCTGAATATATCCAGGCACTAAGACTCCGTTAAACAGAGTTCTCAGACGCTCACTGATGAGAAAGGACGACAGGAACAGAGAACAAACAAACATGTTCAAGCGTCGTCTTACCGTGAGAAACCAATCGGCAATCTCTGTGCCACAAAATAACCGTACAGAAAGAATTCAGAGCACCGTACAATCTGTGACATGCGTCCAGAATACTAAGGCATCCGCATCTTCTAAGGAAGAAGGTGGTACAACAACACAACCGTCTATGGTATGAACGTCAAACAAGTGACTACAGGATACCCGGAAAACGCCCGAAATGCTCATTCGCGCATTCATACCCCAGCCCCCGCGAATTCGGACACCGGAGCCGTCACCGCGCGCAGCCTTGGTCCCGAGCCATACGCGGTCGCGATTTCCACCGGTTGCACGACCAGCGGCTCCCTATCCCGCCCGACGAAAGACGGGATGTCGAAGGGGAAGAGGACGACTTCGTACTGCAGGGGATAGGCGTCAGCATGTTCTGCTTCCCGTGAATTTGACAGTGTCCCATTCGACATCATCCCCAAAGGCCTCCTTGGTTCATATAGCGCGCCCTTGCATGACGAAGGGCAAACGACGAACAAGCGCGATCCAGACACTCACCTCCACCCGCCAATGCGCAAACTCCGTCGTCGGCTTCAAATCCTCCTTCAGATGTATCTCCCCATCCAGGCAGCGTCGATATGTATGCTGCAGCGCGTCCTCGCGTGACCACCAGCTCGCGAGGTCGTAGACGGTGGTCGACTCGGTCCATGGGGTGGTGTTGCTAGTTTGGCGCGCGATGCCACTAGTTTGGCGCGCGATGCCACTGGCTTGGCGCGCGATGCCATTACCTTGTCGGGGCGTCAGTACCCCGTCTCAAACCACGTATGCTGTGTGCAGCGACCGACCATTGTATGCTGTGTGCAGCAACCGACCATCGCTCTGGCGACCACCGCCGCCCTCACCCTCATAACCATCCCCCTCATTCACTTTCCCGATATCCGCCTTATACCTCAATCTGCGTCTTAGCCGGACAACGGGCGCGGTCGGCGCAGAGAGCAGGTCGAGCGCGGCGGCGTCGTGCGACTCGAAGGTGAGCGCGGCGGTGTCGTGCGATTTGAAGGTGAGCGCGAGCGGGATGGTGGAGCCGCGGGTGTAGGCGAGCTGGGCGGGGATTGCTGAGTCAGTGCGCGACGTCCGTATTGCTACAGCCCAGCGGAATAAAGATCGCTAGCGGAATAAAAATCGCTAGCGGAATAGAAATCGCTAGCGGAATAAAAATCGCTAGCGGAAGAAAAATCGCTAGCGGAAGAAAAATCGCTAGCGGAAGAAAAGACGACACGTACAGGTTTCGCCAAAGACAACTATCGAATCGGGATCAGTTTAGATCTTGCACGGACAGACAGAGTGAGACTCACACAACAGGTAAGCTCCACCTTATGCCTCCCCGCGCCCATCAGCCCGCTCACCACCGCCGACCCCGCCGTATACCAGCCCTCCACGTCCGCTTGCGGGGGCGGTGGCGGACGGCGGTCCTCGTACGCCGGTTGTCGCGCGGGCGAGCCGGCTGGCGGTGTGCAAAAGGGGACGTAGGTGAATTCTACTGGCAGTCTGCGAGGTTATGGGTCAGCGTTCTGTCAAAATTCGCCTTCGTCCTCAGCTGTTTCCCGCAGCCGCCCCCTTGCTATCCATCCAGATTCGATTCTCTCTGGTGCCTACCGTCCAATGCCTGCATACACCACCGAAACCCACACCCCACTCACCTTAAATCCCCCCTCCACCTCCCCCTACCCACCTGCAAAATCACATAGTACCGCACCCGCACCGGCTCGTGGCGCTCCCAAAAGTTCGCCGGCAGTGCGTATCGGCGCTCGCGAGGTGGGGAGCCGACGGGGAGCGTGACGGCGGGCGGCAGCGAGATGGAGAACGGCCAGTTGTGGGTGCCGTGTAGCTTGGTGGCGGAAGAGCCTGTGTGGAGAAGCGGAAAATGAGCACAAGAACGGAAAATGAGCACAAGAACGGAAAATGGGCACAGAAGGAGAGAATGAGCACGGACGAGCAATGAGCACGGGCGAACAATAATCGTGACGAGGTTCAAGTACTGACTTTGTGAACCTTCGCCCCTCGGATCGCCCATCTCGCGGGACCAGGGCGTGGTAGAGATATCGAGAAAGGTGAACGGTGCGCTGGCGCCGATGGAGATTTGACCGCGGACTGTCACCCGAACGCTATGGATCGTCTCCGGAGTGTCCAAGTTCAGTTGCACCTCGCCGCGCACGGTGGCGCCTTCCTCCGCTTGATACGCGCGCTTTCCAGTCGTCTGCGCGCCGGGTCTCGCGAAAATCTGCGATGCTGGCTCCACAAACGCCGCGTTCGACCTCGAGAGCGCAGGATCTCCGTGCAGAGTGAGCTTCCCCCACGTCTTTCCCTTGCGCTTCAGGTCGTAGGTGAAGGGCTGCGGGCTTGGTGGATGGGATGTTGAGCTCGAAGGATATGAGGCCGTGCTCGTGTGATGGGGACTCGAGCTGAAGGAATCGTGCGCCGAGCTGGAAGGTCGGACAGTGGGGCCATGAAGGCGCGACGCGCTCTGGGCGGGCTTGTACGAGGTAATGTTCATCTCGGCGGTAGACTGAGGGTAGGAGGGCATGTCGTAGGGCATAGCTGCCGCCTAGAGACGGTACGGTCGAGAGAAGAAGAAAAAGGGGAGAGTGAGAGAAAGCGCAGAGCAAGAGACGGCGAGAGGAAGCGTGGAAACCAGTGCGGTAACCGCCTCCACAGCTGTAGGGGCTGTTCGATGGTGATGAGGTGCTATCCAGCTGCGCCCTATGTCATACAAGGGTCATAGAGCCCTGGTCTGCGTATTCTTGCAAGCAAGTGGTTTCCAGAGAGACGATGGTAGTCCGGGACGAAAACCCAAGGCAAACTTTGGGCAAACTTGTCGGTCGGGGCAGCGCGATCATGATGAACGGAACCAAATGACATCACCGAGTTGGCCGGATTTGGAACCCTTTGTTCTCGATGCTCGTCGTGTGTGCGCGAGTCCTGCAAATCCCTTTCAGTGCCTTTCATCTGACTCACTCTGTGAGCTCTTGGGGCCAAATAGCCTCTCGTGAGTTCACAAAAAAGTGGACTTTTCCTTGCGCGCAAGGTCCTACTCAATGGCCTTTGCCTGAATTTGGAAAGCCGCCCATGTCTCGGAAGTCGGAAAGGCTGTCGAATTATGCTTGCGAGCAATCGCTTTCCGCACCAGACCAAGGGGCAAGGAGAGCGCAGTCGACGATCCTTGACCCGTTGTTCAGAGTCGAAGATTCACCATAGACTGTGGCAGGAGCAAGGGAAGGAGCGAACGAGAACGAGCCATGAAATTATGTACTACGAAGGGAACAAGAGATGCCGGTAAAGATGTAGGTATGCGATGCGTATATAGGTACAAATGTCTTCCTCAGAGCAAAGGAGGGTCGCCGAGAGCATGGGAGGGAGCGGGTGAGGCAAGGGTGGGCGGTGGCGCGATGTAGAGGGCCGAGGGCGCTAAAGGGACCCAGCAGCGCACTGGGGAGCCAGCAAAGGGTGGGCAGAAAGGCAGCCACCGCGATCACAGAAGGGCGCACAATCTGCGACAGAACAGCCGCACTGATGGCCAACCGCTCACAGCCGCTTCAACGCCTTCTTCCGCTTCTCCGCCCCATTCGACGCGCCCCCCGTCGCCGCGCGCTTCACCGCCTTGCCCGCCGCCGCCGCCGGTGCCGCGCCCCCATTCACATTCTTGTCCGCCGTGCCCAAGGGTGACGGCCCCGAGTAGCTCCCCTTCGACCCGTGCTCCTTCCCCGTACCGTCCTCACCACCTGCATTCGACTGCTTGAACGGCACCTGCGGGCCTGTCGCGGGCGCTGGCGAGGCTGACTTGCGCGTAGTCGAAGTGCGCGACGAAACCGACATCACCGGCGTCTGCGTCGCGCTTGATGGGGGCTTCGAAGACGGGGCGGAGTTGTTCGCGTTGGTTGAGGAAGTCGAAGCAGCAGGTGTGTCGAACGCCGCGGGCCGCGCGCGCGCGTGCACGCTCGTCATCAACTTCGCGCGGCTGCAGTACGAGTTGTAGTCCTCCAGCAACAACTTGCCCGCCTCCTCATCGAGCGCGGACTCGGGGTTCGGGTAGATGAGCAGGCACTTGACGGTGACGAGGATGTGCGCGATGCCGTACGACGCCTGCCAGTCCTTCTTGAGCGTGTTCACGCAGATGTCGCCCGCGGAGGACACGTTCGGGTGGAAGATCTTCGTCGCAAACCAACCTTGGAAGGGCGCGCGCATTAGTCGATTTCAGTTAGGAAGATGAACGAGCACACGCACATTTCGGCGGCGCCGCGGGAAACTCCTCCGTGAACTTGAACTTGACGCTGAAGTAGCCACCCGCGTACGGGGTGCCCTCTGTAACAGCCCAGTCAGCATCCTGCGCGCACGCGATCGTCAAGCCACGCACCAGGCCCCTCAATGACGCCCGTCACGTCGAGCATGTTGTCCTCGCTGGCGAGGATGCGGATGCCCTCTGGCGGCGTCCTCTGCAGCTCAGAGATCTCGCGCATGAGGCGGCGGAGCACGGCGGGCGATACGGACTACAAGATGTTTAGCCATCGTCCACGTTCATGTTCGCCTTGGGTTCGAAGGCCACCAACGCGGGCGCGCGCTTTCAGGAGTCGTTCAGACATCGCGCGCGCGACTGCCCAACCCCGCCGCGGTCGCGCGTGGCATCACGAACACCCAACTCACCATGTTTACTGGCGCGGGAGGCGGTTCGAATCGCGGTTGGCGGTCAGAGGGGGTGACGGTAGGAAACAAAAGACGATGTCAAGAAAACAAACGATAAATAAACACACGTGATCAGTGTTCGTCCAAGCACGAGGCACCCCCTAGAGACCCCTTCGGCACGTTCTCCGGCGCGCCTGAGACCCCGGAGGAGGGATTTCCAGGAGTTTCCATCGGCAAGGGCCGCAGGGATTTTTGTTTCTGAGAGGGGCCTGGCAGGACGAACCAGGTCAGTTGGCCTCTGCAGCTCACCGTCTGTCGCTCGGGCCGTCCGATTGGGCAGACCACCCGTATGTTCTTTCCTTGGCCATGCATTTCACCATCAACGATGCAGCGGCAAGCTTTCTGTGTATCGTGAATACGAGAAGAGCACGAGAAGAACGTCTTCGCGGCGCGTTCCCCTCTGGTCTATTCCCATCACATCCACCTGCGCTTCGAAGCCCATTGTTCGAAGTACCGAGCGCCAACGCAGTCACTTCGGAATCATACTTTCTTCATCCCAAGGAAAACGATACCTTCTGTCCCTCGGCCTAGTCCTGATGATAACTGCGCGAGAACGATACTATGATACACCATCCATTGACAAAGGAAGTGAATTCCCTTCCCGAGTGCCCACACCCTCTCAAAGACCACGGGAAGCCCTACTTCCGACCCCTCCCCCCACACACCTCACCCAATCGGCAACGGCAAGCACACCAAGTCCGTCCTCGGATCGATCTCGTCCCACGTCTGCTTGAGGCGCGCGTAGCGTTCGAGCAGTGGTTGCGTATCGGATACGGCAGGCAGTGCGTCCATGCTTTGGATATCCTCTGGGATGCCGAAGACCTGGGGGATGTGGTTAGACAGGAAAGCAAGGATGATCAGGCAGGTGCGGGCGAAGGCAGGTGCGGGCGAAGGGTGAAAAATGAAGGAATCATCGATATGAAGAATGCTAGAGATGAAGAGAAATGCTGCACTCCACCCACCCGAAAGAAAGGCACGACAGTGGACGCGTATTGGTAGTCCTTCATCGCATAGCTGTATTCCTCGGTACAGAGCTCGAGCTCGCGCAGTACATTATGCATATCTGACATGAGTTTCTGTGAAGCGTTAGCGAAGGATCGTTATATGAAAGCACTTTGCTCACCGAAGACGGCGAGCAGGTATACGCCTGCACAAGCTCAGGTAACGTCTCTGACGCGCTCGTTGCCCTGGTCACTAGCAAACAATTAGCACCACGCTTCCCTTCCCCTACATCCCATTCCCTCGCCCACACCCCACTCACATATCCGACTCAACCCCCTCTCCGTCTCCGCCATTCTCCTCAACGGCTCCGCGACGGCCCCCGGTCGAATCTTCGCCAGCTGTGACAACATCTTCGCCGTCACGCGATCCACTAGATGATTGAGTGGGATGATATCCGTCTTCGCCTTCCCTAGGCGGTGGAACATGGTGCGCAGGGCGATGATGAGGACAAATTGCTGGTAGCCCTTGAGGAGGGTGGAGAGGAAGCGGCGGTTGGCGCGGTCTGGGAAGGAGGGCGCGCCGGGGTCGCGTTGTTGCCGGCCGAGGGCGAGGATGTCGCCGAGGAATTCTCGGGAGCTGGGGTGAGGGTAGGATTGGCAAGAGACATGGCAAGCGGGATGCGTGGTGGGCAAGCAAGGTGCATGGTCAGCAGCGGACGTGAGCAAGGGGGGTAGTAGACGCACTGGAACGCTGGCGCCGGGGTAGGCTTGAGATCCATGAGCTCCTTCACGCTATCCGCGACGATATCGTGGAACGTCGAGTTCGTCAGGGAGAGGGTGGCGATCACGTTCAGCTGCCATTCGAGCTCGACCTCGTTCCCAATGCTGAAGATGGTGTGGAAGCTATCGGCGAGGACAGTGTGTACGATGATTATGAGGAGTTCTAGGGGAAGCCTGGCTTCCTCCGGCATGGGTAAGGCGGTCGTAGCTGACATGATTGCAGGATGTCTATCGGGGAGGGACTCGGTGTCTTTCAACGCCAAGGTTTCGCAAGGAATAGCGACTTCACTCCTAGCAGGTTGAGGTCGTTGGAAGGGACAGGTCCACGGATTGTGTCGTTATACGAAGAGGCTCGCCGCTTTAGAGGATGGAAGCGGGAAGGAGGAAGCGGCAGGCCGCCTTGACGGTGAGTCGCGCGTGGCGGGGCTATCTAGTAATCTAATCACCCTTGGGCGCCTAATTCATAGTGGCGAACATGGAAAGTCTCTTCTGCCTCCGACCATGACCTTTCCTATATCTCGAGAGACCCTCAAACTCGGCTGTACAACTCGCTAGACCATGCAACCATCTGAAGGCATTACCTACAACCATAAACCCCATACATTAGAAGTAGAACACAAGCTAAGCAAGCCTTTTGCAACTCGAATTCCACCTAATACACCCCGCAAGAAGCGAGCGTAGTGTAGAACAGGCAGGTGGTAATCGTCTCCGGCTCGCCCGTGACGGTGGTCGCCCACTCTGTCACCGTCGCCGTAGACGTAGGATCCGGCGAAGCGGTCCATTTGGTCGAGGTGGTGGTCGTGTAAGAACTGGAGAGGGCAAGTTAGGCGCTATCCTTCCTCCAATACACCTTCCGCGCAGTAGCGAAATTGTCACCGCCGATAAAATCATCTGAACGCACCTGCAGGGCGACCCGCGCGCATCCAGCTCCCGAGCTTGCCCAGGCCAAGAAGTCGGCGTCACCGACGGGGTGAGTGTCACCACGACGAGCGGGTGGTCCGTTTTGGCTGAAAGACGCGAACACCATCAGTCAGATTTTCTGCACTCAGAGAAAGGATCACTCACTCCCATCCACATGCGTCGTCGTGGTTGTGCCCGGGTAGTACGCCGTCGACGTCTGCCAGGCGGTCTTTGTGCACTCGGTCGAGCCGCTGGCGAGCGCGCCGCTGGCGGCAAGGGCGAGGAGGGCGAGGGACTTGGTGATCATGGTGAGCTGTTTAGGAGGGCGCGTGAGTTGACAATGTCGCTCGGAACGAAGGGTAGAACGCCACCAGCCACCGCCACTATATACACTCCGCTCGCCGGAGAGTCGTGCCCGCACAGCATGCCGCTCTGAATGCGGAGGACAGCCGCCATGTATGCGCAAATGCGGGTTGAGAGCCATTTGTACCTGGTTCATATAGCGGAAGGTCGCGCACAGGCATTCATGCTGGTCGTGGTCTCCCTCGGTAGAGTCAAGAATACGTCCCGGTGACTCACTCAGTCAACACAACGATTCGCCGAGTCAATGTCGAACCTTCGCGGAGGTCAGCCGCTTGATGTCGGGTGAACATGCTGATATCGGAGGTCAGAGTACCGGAGGATACGCGCGGAATCGACACAGGGACCGACGCGCGGATGAGGATGGTAAGGAAAGGCAGCAGATGGAAAGACAGCGACCTCAAACGACCTCGCCAGACGCGATAGCCCAAGTTACCTACCCGACTCCATGCGGTGCGAGGCGAAGAAATATCTAGATGTCGATGGCCTTCGTCTTGTCTTCGAAAGGTAGAAACGTTCGCATAACAACAGATCGGAGACGAGCTCACTGGACGATGCAGAGGGCGCTCGCTGGACGATGCAGAGGGTGGTCGCAAAGGCCTCGACGGCCACAGGATGCGATTATCATGTCAAGGCGGTAAGTAGTGTGTGTGGTGCGTGTGAGCTGTAAGTGGTGACAACCCGATATCAGGTCGGCAGTGACTAGACAGCAGGTAGGTAAGCAAACTACGATGCAGATGTGAGCAAGCTACAGTGTAGCAGGATATTATACAGGGACATTATGTAGAAAGAGGTGGCTCACTCACATCTAAGGAGTGATTCACTCCATCGAAGGAATGACTGACCGACAGTGTAAGTACCGTAAATGCAAGCCCAAGATCCCGAACCAGCGACCCTTCTGCGCGACGAACAGAAGCTCGTCTACGCATCGACATCGTCGTGCTTCGGCTCCTCCCGCTGGCGGCGGGGCCGGCGCTCGCGGTCACCGCCCTCCTTCTCCCGAAGACCGTACGGCCGCTGGCGGTCCTTGTACCCGACGCGCTCGCGGACGGCGTACGTCAGGCCAATAGGCAGACCCGCGCTCGTGATGTGGCCGTTCAGCTCAGTAAGCGCCTTGCTCGCCGCCTCCACCGAGTCGAAGTCGATCCACCCATTCCCGCGGATGCGCCCCTGCCCGTCGCGCAAGAAGTAGATGCTGAAGATATCGCGCTGGTAGTTGCGGAAGATCTCGCGCAGCTCGTTCTCGTCGCCCTTCATGCCGAAGAAGTAGAGCTTGGAGTTCGGCTTGTCCGAGCGGCGCGCGGTCCCGCGCACGTTGCTCTGCGCGAAGTCGAGGCGGAGGCGGCGCGTGCGAAGCCAGAGGGGGTTCTCGAGGTGCGCGTCCATGGCCTTCTTGGCGGACTCGAGGTCCTTGAACTGGACGTGGCAGAAGCCGCGAGCGGTGCCGTCGGGGGAGACGCCGGGGCGGGTGTGCTCGATCTCGCCGAAGGGGCTGAACACCTCAAGCACCTCCTCCTCTGTGGTCTCGAAGGGGATGTTCCCGACGAACAAGCACTTCTGCGGCTTGCCGAGCTCCTTGTTCGCTACTATGTCCTCGGTCAGTAGAGGAATGCTGAAGACAAGTATAGCGACGCACGGGGCCCCGTTGACTCCTTCTGTTCCCGCGGCTGCGAGTTTTCCGCGCTGCCATCGCGCGCCGGCCTGCTGTACTGCTCCTGCACTTGCTGTTGCTGCGTCTCGTTGTACGCCGGACGGCTCATAGAGAACATCCGGTACGCATTTTGCAGTGCGACCGCGCGGCAATTCCTTGCGATAGACAGAGCATTTCTAGTCGCAGCCGTCGGCGGAGGGAACGCGCACGCAAGACGGGTAGCTTGGGGAACAACGGAGGCGGCGGCGGAGCGGAACATGACGGCGGGATGGAAGTCAGTGAAGTCCGACGGGGAAATTTTGGATGCGCGCAATATGTGGCGTCGTGGGAACTCGGAGGATATTCAACATTTATGGCCAAATTTCTCTGTCCATCCGACGTCTCTTGTTTCCGACTGACATACGGCTGCTGGACAGACATACCAAGCGCTGTACATCTCGAGAATGCGACTATGCAAAAGGAGTATTCTTCACGTGATCGCGTGATGACGCGCCGCCAGATCCGAACGCGCGCCTTGTTCCCCACCATCATCACCGCTCTCTACACGTCTACCTCAACAGCGGACCCCGAAGTCCAAATCGCATCTTTGGCTTGAACTCGCATAAAAGCCTAGAAGCTCCCATCATGAGCTACATCCAGGCGTCCCAAATGGGCGTGTCACGATTCATCGTGCAGAGGTGCGCTGAATTATGCTAGTAGAAGAGGTTCAACGCTGAAGAACATCCGTGATACTTGTTTACTTCCCACCACTCACATTCAATTGTTTTCAGCTCGGACGTACTTCAGAACTTCCGAGTGAACGTCTGCCCTGAACACTCCGAGAAAGTCATCTGGTACAAGGTAAAGTCCTTGTCAAGGCTTTCGAGCGTCGTCTTCGTCGCTCGTCGTCCATGAGCAAGCTTCTCGCTCTCATCATGACCGCTTGGCCTAAAGTGAACTGGACCGGAATCAATCGGAGCAGCGACGGGCATGTACACCATACTGACTCTCTTCATCCAGGAGCGCTATCTGACAGATGATGAAATCGTCGAAAACCTCGTTGTACGTCGCGCACGTCTACAAGGAAAACTGGGCGCTCATCGTCTGCTCCCTGATTCTCTTGGTCAACTTTGCTGACTTCACGGCCCGCCTCACCCTCGGTACCGTTTCATGACCTCGCGCGCTCTTTGCCTTCTCTCTCGGGTCGACATCGCCGTCTACTCACCCCATTGTTGCTCAATTCTGCGCCATGCTTGCGACTCCTTGCTCTGATCACAGTTCAACCACACCAACACCATCTGCTGGACGGTGCACCGCCCCAAGCGCGGCTGGTACATTCGTATCCGTGCCCCGGTGAGCATTGAGCAACACTCATGTCTCTTCACAGCCCGCCTCGTACCTCTTGCCACATCCCCACCTAGAGCCGTCCGCCCATCAACCTCCCTTGCCAATTTACCGACTCCCACTATACTAACTCCCTCCCCCCAGTCCTTCCCGCCCGACGTCTTCATCCCCCTCACGCCCGTCCCCGCGCTCAGCCCCTACCACGCCGACGGCGCGCTCTCATTCAAGTCGCGCACCAACATCCCCCCGGACGCCGTCCCGCCGCTCGCGCCGCCCATCGCCGCGGGGGATCTCAGTTTGTCGAACGCGGATTTGGGGATGGGGAGCTTCAGTCGGGTGGATCTGTTGGGCGCGATGAGCGGGGAGGGGCCGGTGGGGGCGGGGTTGGGAGGTGAGTGCTGACCCTGCAAGGATTTCCTTTATCTTGAGGACCTCGTTTTCGAGGCCTTTCGAGGAGAAAGATGGATCGTATGACTGACGAACCCTCCCTCCCAGCCGGCCGCCTCTCCTCCAACCTCCTCGGCGCGCACGGCTACCCGCCCAAGACCAACCCCCGCCTTTCCCAACCTCGTCCCGAAAGCCAGACGACCGAGTTCATCCTCGCGCCGCACGCGGCGACGGAGCCGAAGCCGACGGGGCTGCTCGCGCGCGCGGCGGCGGCGCTGAAGGCGGCGCGGCCGGCGCATAATAATTCGTTTACGTTGGCTAGGGTGAGTGGTTGGGTCTATTCTGTGATGGCTTTTGTTTGGCTTGATCTTTTATGGCCGCGACTCGTGTGGTTGTGATCGTTTGAGGAAACTTTAGTGACCGATCCGCTCGTGCTGGCCGTTTGTGCCTATTTACCCAAACTAACCCCACCTCCCAGATCCCCACCCCCACCGCGCCTCCACCCTACCAGCCGCACGACCCGACCGTCGAGGCCGTCGCCTTCCCGCCCTCGGCCACGGCCGCGCCGCCCCCGCCGGCGCCGCCCGTGCTGAGGTTCCACGATACGACGCCGGTGTTGATGGTGAGTGGTTGGATGGTTTGATTTTTGGTCTTGCTCTCTTCGGGCATCGTGTTTGCCTGTTTGTGATCTGCGGCAAGACTATGCAGTTGTGGACCCGGTCTCTGACCTCGGAGGCGGCACTGCGTTGATTACACCGTGCGCGGCCGGGACAGGCCATGGCATGGACGTGCGATTCCGCCACGGCGCGGCGTCCGCATGTTCGGCTTATGGCTGCGCACCTCGCCTGCAGCTGCGGTACCTTTGCCGACTCTATACGTCGAGTCAATGGGCGTGGCACGCCTTTGTCAATTGCCTACTGCGTCGACTCTATGGCGCTCCGCATTCCCACCCAGCTACCCCTGCCCCGGCTGTCCGACGCCGCGCACTGCCGCATGCTTTCCCCAGCCCTCTCGTAGCTGCTTACTCGAATCACGGCTGTGATCTTGCTCTGGCTTGATCGGCCCGCCATTCTCACTGCGCCCCGCCTTCCTATCTCTTTGCTCATTTCGTCATGCTACTGAGATTTGTCTACGGACCGCTAATCCGATCCTTCCTCAGGTCCGCCGCGTCACCGGCGTCATCGAGATCGACCGCGAGGAGGAACGCTTCCTGGGCATCGAGGCCAGCTTTTGGATTGCGGTCGCGCTCACGTATCTCGATTTCTTGGAGGACAGGGAGGTGAGCGGGCTTGTTCGTTTGGCGTACGAGCAGGAAGCGTCTTTGGTACATGCTGAATCTCCTGCAGAGCTATATCGCTGCGGCAAATGACTAGCGGTGCAATTCAGGGGCGAACAATCCGTGCCACAATTTCCTGTGCACTACGGAATGGACATTTGGTTCGCTTGTAGCATCGTATGCGGCTGGCCCGCCATCTTTTGATGACCCAATGTTGACTTGAGTGCTGATATAAGGGAAGAGTATCACGCAAGCAAGCCTTGTGCTGCATGCGGGAGGGCAACTTGAACAGAGGCATGTTGAGCTATGCGGCAGATGCCGACGTGGCACGTGGCACGTGCGCGTCATCGTGTTGGGCGCGTCTTGGAGGACGCGTTCACCGACGAGCAACGCAGCACGCTCGTTCTGTGGTTTTCCTGCCGATATTGGACGACATTGACCCCCTTTTTCTCGTGATATTTTTGGAGGAACATCGATGTCATCGAGCCTTCATTCGGTGCGCATATACCCAGGATCAAGATTCATGGCGCCCGCGGTACGAGGCGACAGTGCCAGGCGGATGACGGCGGCGGCAGTGGCAGCGGACCTCAAGGATGCTCAGAGGAATCCGAATCCGCAGCATACCGGGCGGCAGGGATGGTGATGACGGCGTCGGACGGTGTCATGACGCAAATGCGTGACAGTCAAAATTGATCGACGCTTGACACGTCAACGTCAAGACGTGACCTTCATGTGACCGGCCCGACTCTCCGGCCTTCGTCCTCCGCGCGCCCCGTTCGCCCTTCAACGCGACGTTCCGCACCTCATGGACATAAAATGGGCCGAATAGTATATTAGGGATGTAAAACTAGCAACCAGAGGTAGAATCAACAAGATTTTCAATGTCCTCCTTGTCATGCAGGGTCCCTTCAGTACAAGACGAGTAAAAATGCTCTTCAGCTCGCAGGCCCGCTTCACCTGCCGCCCAGAACTCCGTTAGGGCACCAATGGAGAGCGAGGATGTCTCGTCAAACACGGGGTAGTGAAAGAGGTTGGCCAAGGTCCGCGCCGTGTCCCCTGCAGCTGCCCCAGTAACTTCCTCCCCTTCCTCCTCATCAGTACCCTCCTCCACCTCCTCCTGCGCATCGGACACCAAGCGCGACATAGAAATGTCATCCCCCTCTTCGCCAATAATCCCTTCTGCCACGTTCTTGCCAAGGTCACCGGGGTTATAGTCAGATCGTAGCGGGGAGATGGTCTCCGGAAACTCTTCCTCCGAAAAGTCAATGTCGGCTGGCTGCTGCTCGAGTTCGACGTCGTCGTCCGATGCTGGGGACGGGGGAGCGCTTGAGGACGCCTGACGGACGGCGGGGGTGAATGCGTAAGCACCATGCTCTCCGTCATCCTCGCCGAATTTGCGCTTCAGACGTGGGCGAGGAGGAGCGCCGTACTGCGCTTCTACATCAGCCCCGATCAAGGTCATCTTCCGAACCTTTTCGGGGTCCATGCGGTTGCGATGGTCGGTATGGATGGCGCGGAAGATCGAGAAGCAGCGCTCTGTAGCAGCTGAATTGGGAACCATGCTGAGAATGCGCATGGCAAGACGCACGATGCCGTTGCGTCCGTTCGGGAGGTGCGTGTCGTGGCATTGCCAGAGCGCGACAAGATTGACGCTGCGATGCTGCACAACTGTGAGCGGCTGGTAGTAGTGGTTGGCAAAATGACGCACCTGAGCCTTAGCGGCATTCAACCAGTCCGAAAGGCTCATTCCCTCGTCCGACCATTCACCCTTGCCATTAACGTAGTCGGTGAAATGGATGTGCATCTCGTAGTCAGGCTCCTCGCCGAAGAAGCGACGGAATGCGTCCTTGACCAAGGGGTAAAGGCCAGCGACGGTCCTGTAGATGCTATTCGGGTGGAACGCCTTCGCGCGGATGTAGGGGTTGAAGGCGACGGCGAGGATGAAGATGGGTTGGTCAGCATTCTTCCAGCGCTTCTCGAGGCTACGGAGCGCCGCTTCGCGGATGTCACGGTCGGACTTGTTCTTGAAGATACGGTAGAGATTGGCCAGCGTGATCAGCACCGTGTCCAACCGCGCATTGTCGCCCTGCGTAACGTTCGAGGCGATCGCTAATGGCCGAAGTACAGTCTCGAGGCTGAAAGAGAGTGAGAACGCAATGACACGGATGGGACGAGGCACGTACTATTTGAGACGGTCCCAAAAACCTTGCTTCAGGACCGTCTTGAGTAGCTCTCTCGCCTTCGCCTTCGCCTCCCGCTTCTTTCCCGCCGCCTTGATGAGCGCCTCGAACTTCCCATGTTCAATAAGCAGCCCTCGGAGCGATTCTTCGACTTGCCGAAGCCGAGAGACGCACAGGAAATGGGAAGTCCAGCGCGTTGCTCCGGGAAGGATGAGCGCGAGGACAGTCCCGGTTCGGCGATGCTGTTCCTTTCTGAGAAGCCCGAGTGGCAAACTATGATTATTGAACCACTTGACGACCTCGACGGCGGTGTCAATAGCGCGGACAAGCGGTGTCTTCAGCCTGAATATGTCGACAACTACGAGCTGAACCTGAACACGCAGAACATGAGCCCCCCATGGTTTGCACCGTGCGAGACAATATTTATCTTACCTGATGCCCCCAGCAGTCCAGGACGACAAGCCACGGATACTTCCTCACCAGAAGGCGGCGCATTTTTGCCGATTCACCGCTCGCATCCGTGCACCACGCCACTACAACGAGTAATAGAGTTTCTACCATATACTTGATTTCCTTCACAACGATGTCGAGCAGCGTCTCTGCCGTCTTTGGCTCTCCCGAGATGTCGGAAACGTTCAGCAAGATGGCCTGGTCGTGGAAAATCAGTATCTGACATGCATGCTGGGTATTCGGGACTTACCTCGCCTTCGACATTTGCTGTCGATGCAATAAGCGCGTCGCGCTTCACGTTCTTCCAGCCGTCGCAGGCCCCCGTCGCATGCTTGCCTTGGACCCGAGATCGAACCGATGCCATAACCTTGTCCGCTTCTTCATTGAGGATGCGACCAGACAGCTGTTGCCGTCCCGGTACGATGACCCCCGGTACCCATTTCCGGAAGAAGGCTAGGAAGTACGGGTGCTCGACGACCCACCAAGCAATATTGCAAGCGATCATGAGCAAGCAGAGATCACTCCCAAACTCGGCATTGACTTGGGGAGGGCGCACGATGGGAGCAGCTTCCAGGTACAGTGGGCCTCCAGAGGGCGCAGAGGCTGTGCTACAGGTGCTGCCAGTGGTGTCGAGGGTTGAAGAAGTAGGCGGAAAAGGTGTTTGAGGGGGTGGAATGTCGAAGACGGCAGGCCCATCAGGGAGTACCTCGTCGACGCGACGGCGCTGTCGGGGCCGCTCCTGCTCAGCTATGCTGCTGCGCATGTTGCCGAGTGTCTCGCGTGGGGCAGCTCCGGATGATGCAGCTGAGTTCAGGGAAGCGAGCGAAGATTGTGGTGTCAATGGCGCGGATGAACACGCACGGCCAGGCTGGCCCGATGCTGCGAGCATGGGCGACGCAAAACCACCGGCAGGATTGAGCGCGTGCGGGATATTCTCCGCGTTGAGCTTACGCGACGCGCGCTGAGTCGCGCGCTCTTGAAGCCTGCGGCGGGCCTCATTCTGGTGTGTGACCCCTGCATTCGGACAGTGTGCGACGTGCCGGAGTGCGTTGTCGATCCGACTCGCAAAGATCTGGATCCCGAAAGGTGCAGGATTGGAGTCGAGAGCTATGAGTCTGTTAGTCATGCCCAAAGTAGCATGAATAGGCGACGCACCATACGCCAGAATCTCCTCCTCCGAACGCGCCGAATTCAGCCTGCCTGCCAGAACCTCGCGCTGGTCGTGATCAACCTCCCGCTGCACGTATGCGAGGACACAGTGCGAGCAGCGGGCCTCCTTGAGAGAGCCGTTGTTCTCATAGTTCCGCTTTTTAGACTTGTAACAGCCATACCAAAGTTCATACTTTTGTGGATCGTAGGATATCGGCATATTGAGGGCTTTGTGAGAGGGAGAAGGGCATTGAAAGCACACAAAGCAAACTATATTGAGGTCGACTTAAATCTAGAATATACGATGTGGCGCGCCGGCGGCGGCGGGACGCGACCCTGGCAACAAGACCGGGCGACGCGGTGGCGTGAGGCAGGGGGCGAGAGCACGTGAATGTCACGGCTTGACGATTGACGATTGATGTGACAGCGTCACTGTCGGCGTCATGCCGCGTCAGGCGTCAAAGTGTCACGGC
>JAMQCK010000238.1:0-34762 GCA_024196135.1 Pleurotus ostreatus/Saccharomyces cerevisiae fusant | reverse complement strand
TCCGCCAATCAGATCGCCAGGATTTGCCGAACAGCGTGGGAAAGCGCTCCGTTTATGATTATCCCCGCCTTCGAGGGGGCGGACGCACCGATTCGCCCTCGGGATCACGACACCTTGCTCTCGACCGCCATCTCGTCCGTCCCCGCCGCCGACCCAGACGACGCGCAACCCGCTGCCGAATGTCCGTCGAGTCTCCTGTCATGCCCGTACATCCCACAGTTCCCCAGACTATACAGCAGCTGCCCTCCACCGAGCGCTTACCAAGGCCGAGCGAGCAGCTACCCCCCGAACGGCGCAACAGCATCAGAAGCGAACGCCAGAGCCAGAGTCGGCCCCAGTCGAGAAACTCCGACGCTGAGAACCGCCACCCCAATCCCTCCCCTATCTGCGCACACTGCGGTACTTCCCAATCGTCCGTCTGGCAACAAGATCAGGAGGGAAACCCGGTCTGTAACGCCTGTGGTGAGTGTCCCAATACCTTGTTATCGATTCGTCGTGGCCGCCTCCATGCAAATCTTGCGTTCATCTCCCCGCCTCCGGGCTGGCGTCAACATTCATGGCGTCCTGATAATTGCGACGGGCGTCTATATTGGGTCCCATACTTGCATCAGGGTTCTTGGTACTCTGCAATGCAAGAACAACACGTGAAGGCGCGGCGTCTCGCGAAAGCATGCTCAAGGCGTGTCTGCGGGCAGGCCGAAGACGAAGCGCGGACGCTATCATATCTCATCTTGGACTTCTTTCTGCTCATTTTGATGCTCCCGTCCTCGCCTGCGGGCCCCTAGTTAGCCTTGCCCTTGTTCCGTTCGCCTCGATGCACTACTCGTATACCTTCGCTTTCGCGCCACCGGCCACTGCACGAGTATCGACCACGATCCTCCTGAGTTTCAGGCCTGGCAGAGGCGTGCATCGACCCAGATGATGTTCTGCAACTCGCGTGCCCTCACCCCCTTCATTACTTGCATTTCTCGCACGTTGATCTTGATCCCCTTTCCCCGTCCGCTTGACACTCCGAACGCGCGCTAACAAGGCATCACCTCCACGTTGCAGGTCTATATCAGAAGAGCAGACAAATGGCACGCCCCGGCTCCTCATCGCCTACCTCATTCACGACCTCACCTTCCGTCTCGCCACAATCGCCCCCTCACGCGCTCAACGCGCCCGCGTCCCCGACTTTTCAACAGCCTTGTCATCCCGCCGCGCCGTTGAACGGTGTCGCGAAGCAGCCATCTAGACGACCAGTCGGCGGAACCTGTCCCGGAGACGGACGCTGTGACGGCACAGGCGGCGCCTCTGCTTGTTCGGGTTGCCCCACGTTCATCAACACCGCCAATCATATCACGACCTTTACCATCGGCATGGGCGATAGCAAACCAGAGTACAAGAGCAACGCACCCATCGATCCCTCCCTTGCGGACGCACAAGCGAGACATTCCCCCACATCCATGCCTGGCACATCCTCTGGACCTCCCCCACCGCCCCCAGCGGGGCCCTCGGGGACGAGAAGCGTGCCTGAGGAGCGGCCGAAGAAACTCGGCGTGACCGCGCTTTCGTGCGCAAACTGCGGGACGAGTACGACGCCCTTGTGGCGACGCGACGATTCAGGGAACAATATATGTAATGCCTGCGGTGAGTCCTCCATAATCCGCGCGCCTGGCAGCCGTCGGCTATCGCCCCATCGCGCACATCGACGTCTTGAAACTGACCTGGAATTACGTAGGCCTTTACTACAAGCTGCACGGGACACATCGCCCGAACTCGATGAAGAAGACCGTGATCAAGCGGCGCAAGCGCGTACCCGCCGCTGCCGCCGCCGCTGCAGCAGCCGCGGCGGCGCCCCAGCACGCGAACGGCGGGGGCGCGCCGGGCGGGCCCCTCCCCCCGCAAGAACACCTTCACATGCAGCATATGCAGCAGCAGTCCCATCACCCAGGGTACTCCGTCGTTAATCTCCCTCCCGGCGCGCATATGCCGCCTGGCGCGCACATGCAGCCCGGCTCGCCTCAGATGGCCCGCCTGTCCGATCAGGCTGCGGCCGAGGCGCTTGTTGCTGTAGGACGTCCCGTCCCGATAGGCGGCGACGATGCAAGGGGGAGCGATGAGGAGGGCCCGCGCCGCAAGCGCGCGCGGCGGAGCTCGATACGGGAATCGCGCGGCGATGGCGGGGAAGAGCCGCAGTGGGCGACGCCGGACGCGGGGCCGTCATCACCTCGGAGGTTCAACGAGCGGCCTGCGTCGTCCTCTGGCTTCCGCCCTGGCTCGTCTTCGGGTTTCCGCCCGGGGTCGTCCTCAGGCTTCCAGCGTCCTCCCTCCTCCTTCGGGGGCCCCTTACAAAGCTCGCCCGTCGATCTCCCGCCACTGAACGCCGCGCTCAGTCGCACGGGCACCCCGCACCATCCCTCGCACTACGTGACGCTGCCGCCGCCGCAGGGTGGGCCGTGGGGTGCACCTCCAGGCGGCCCCGGCTCGCCCGACCTCTCGAGCGTGCTGCACGTGCACGCGCTGACGGGCGGGGTGCCGACGCTGGCCGACCTCGAGCGGCACTACCGCGACATGGGCGAGCAGAAGCGGCGGATGGAGGAGGTGCTGGAGCGCACGGAGCGGATGATGGCGGGGCTGAAGCGCGGGATCGAGGAGATGAGAGGGGGCGGGATGGTAGAGATGAGAGGAGGGAACGGCGAGGCGGTGCCGCTGCCCGGACCGAGGGGGGAGAAGCGAGATAGGGAGAAGACGCCGGTGTGGGCGGTGTCGGGCGCGCCGCAGTCGCAATCCGACAAGTGACGCTGAGGTGGTGTGAGGAGAGGAGGGAAGAGGAGTGCCGGGCCCTGCGCGTGCGCGGGCCCGCGTCGTAAGTTAACTATCAGTTCGTCTATCCGTCTATCGCATCTCTCCTGCTCTTGGGTATGTCTACACTATGGGTATGCATATGGTCGTAAGTTATGCCTTTTTCTTGCCTCACGAAGCCATAGTACTTTGTCGCATTAGCATGCATCTACATTTATAAGATATTGTTCAATGGCATATGTACATATACAGGACAACGTTGGATATAGCACGGTTCTTGGCTACTGCGCGCAACCTGGTGTTGGCGCGCCGGACGAGGAGGACAGGGAGGCGGAAAGTTGAACTTGTGACACGTGAGTGGCGGCACGACCACGTGAGAGGAATGATGTGACACATAACGTCACGCTCGCGACTTGGACTCGACCGCCATCATCTTTTCATGGGTTGCGACCTCATATTTCCTCCTCACCTTCTGCAATCGCCGAGAACTCACTCTGTACCGGAACACCTCCTCGTGACTCCCACCCCGCCTTGATGGCGACTAAGATAACCCTCCCAGCATTACCTCCGTCTTTGCTATTGCTGGTACATCTGCATTTGCTAGAATACCCGCATGCAGATCGGTCGGAATACGATCACAATGTATTCAATCCGAAAATCAGGGGATTGAAGGATCGCACGAGGACCATGGAGGACATCAGCTACTTCCTCGTCCGCAAGCTGGAGCGCGACCGCGTGAAGACTGTAAGTCTTCCTGTCGAATTGTGACCGTGAATTGCCAGTCGGCTGACACTGAAGTGAAGAATCTCCCGAATTATCCATGCAAGAAGCCGTCGGATAGCATAGCCTATAGGACAGCGCTAACAAAATACCTGGAGGGCGTCCGTCATTCAGCCATAGGCGGTAGCCACGCGCCAACGACTAGCAGATCTGCGAAGGGGTCTCCGAAGGAGGTGACCATGTCCAAGGCAGGCGCATCGGCTGCGTGGTGGAAGGACGTCCTTGTCAGGAAGTCGACTATCGAAGAATGCGCTGGGGAGAAGTGCGTATACGAAGATAACGACGCAGATGAGTAAATTATCTGACGACCTACAGATTCGAGAAGATCATGGTTGCTCTGTCCATCGAGGTCCTTATGAGATATGTCAAGGGCGCGAAAGATCCTGCTGTGCGTGGTAATCTTTCAGTATACCAGGATCAATCGCTGATAGTTTTTCCGATTAGATCCTTTACTCACCTGAGGCGCAGCCATTGACCTATCCGACGATGCTGAGCAGCGCGATGCACGCGAGGAAGGAGTGGTTTCGTCGCATGGAGGAGCTCCGTCGAGAGAAAACACAGCTACAACGGCTCAAGGTAAGGCTTTGTCTAGTGACCCTATGTGCGCGCCGTTCATGACGTTCTATGCAGGAAGGTTTACGACACTCAACGTCAACGAAGAGCAAGTACGAGGGTCTGACGACACAAAGACTTGTAGAGTACGCGGAGTCGAAGTACCAAGACCTACTTAGCGCTTGGTCTGCGCCCGCGCTTGACTTCTTGATTGAGACCGCAGGCGTCTCACGCCAAGCCTCAGGGGGCCCCAGCAGTCGTAAAGGCGCACCTTCGATGACCGCCTTTAGTCGATCCACCTTGTTGAAGTCCGCTTCTGTAAGTCAAACCCAATCCCGCGAAGCGCGCGTGAGCTAAACTTGACGGCAGTCCTCTAAAGCAATAGCATCCCAGCCGCTCCCCGTCGCCGCCGCCCACCACCCCTCCTACCTCAAGAAGCTTCGGAAACCTCTTTCCGCCGGCGCCGACCCCAGCAGAAGTCGCGCAAGTCAATCACGGCCCCACGCCTCGGACCGTGGGGTGCACGCTTCAGACGCCGGGGGTGCGCAGGCAGCAGCCGCACCTCAAACGGCTCGCTTAGTTGAAAGGGAGAGGCAAATGAAGCGCGCGTTGCTGAGGGAGCTGGACAAGGTCCGCAGGCGGCGTGGGGAGGCGGAGGAGCGTTTGCAGCAAGCTCTGCGCCAGAAGAGGAAGCCCGCGGGGCGCGCACGCGAGGAGAAGCTGGATATATGGGTCCCACCTTCACCGACGATTATCTCGTTCGACGTGCGTGATTTTCCTCCTTCCCCAATATCTCAGCCCTCCGTCGATTAGATTCGCGTGAAGCTGACACTGTTGCGCAGGTTATCTCAGACAAGCAGTCCGCGCACGAGTTGACCGCGTCTGATCCGTTCGTGGAACCGCTGCAAACACGAGTGGACCGGGTGCGCGCCAGGTGGAAGGCGAGCCCCGAACGACTTTCAGAAAACCAGGCCTCCCGAATTCCCAAGCCGCCATTGGAGTACAGCAAGCCAGCCACTTCCAGCAATCTTCAGACCCGGAACGGTGGGCGGTCCGCGAAGGCATCAGACCCTTCTTCTCGGATACCTGGTCAATACTCGAGGAACAGAGCAGCTCCGCCGGCTTCTGCCGCCACATCTAGTCGACCTCACGATCCAAAGCGAGGGCCCAGTCTCACAGTCTCGCAGGCGGACGGCAGAACACCGCGTCGCGCACGCAAATCCGCGCGCATGTCCCTCGTACGCCCTCCAGTGCTGCGCGACGTCGAGGACGCCGAGGTCACGCAGGTGCGCATCGCTACCGAATTTGCCTCCACCCCTACTAACACCCACGCTCAGATCCTCGACCAACTACGAGACGACTCCGACGAGGAATGGGACGAATCCACGAGGATTCTGTCCACGCCCGGAAAACCCCTCGCCTCACTGTCGCAAACTCCCGGGCCGGTGACATCGACAGTCAAGCGTCGACCGCGGGAGACATTCGCTATGCCTCCCGGTGGTGCGCCGATGGAGTTGCCGACTGGCGGGCTAGAAGACGATGAGGGTGAGACGAGTGAGGGCGATGATAGCGGGTACGAGGAAGGCCATAGCGTCTCGCTTCGTGACATCTTGTTGCAGGCGGACATGACAGGAATTAACCTTGCGGGTGCGTAAATCCATTCGTCTCGCTGAAAGCTCTACGGCTAACGGTGTTGTAGCACATCTGGAAGACGAGATGGACGACGATGATCCGTTCTACTGAGCTCGCGCTCCAGTTTTAGATGCACGAGAAAACCTTTACCTGCCCGACCTTCACTCGCAAGGTCTTCCCGCTCCAACGATGTAGGATGTGTCCCAACCAATTATTCCCATTGTATTCGAGGCATATGTACAACGCAAGAGACCCAGCTATCAACAACAAAAACAACCCGGTTACGACAGAAGCTGAACGAGTGAGTTGTACGCGCTCTTCTTCTGGAAGGATGCGTCGAAGAGGAGCGGCTTCTCGCTCGCGCGCCATGAGTTCTGAAGTGGTTTGTAGGTAAGAAATAACGCCCATGGTCAATCAAGGCGAATAGACATACCGCATCCGACACGCCCCAGCTGGTGATCGAGACGCACTTGGGCTCGTCGAGGCAGGCTTGCGCGACAGCGACGTAGTCCGCGGCGGGCGCGTTGGCGATATCGAGCTCGGTGATGGCGATCTCGCAGCCCGTGGACGCAAGCGTGCTGATCGCATCCGCGACGCCGGCGGAGCCGCCAGCCTGTGAGTGTTGTTAGCCTGGATGCACGAGGATTGCGGCCACTTGTTTCTGCACACCGCGACAGCCTCACCCACCACCCCGACTCACCTGCAAATGCGTCTGCGACCCAATCCCATCGATCAGCTTCACCCCGCCCCCATTGACCTTGTTCACGAGCTTAACCATCGCCTGCACCTTCGCGTTGTTGGAGTCCAGGTTGAAGTCGTTGATGTAGAGCTTCGCGGTCGAATCGGCCGCGCGGGCCATCTCGAAGGCGGTGGCGATGAAGGAGTCGCCCAGGACGTTGGAGAAGACGGAGGAGCGGAGGGAGCCATCCTCGTTGAGGACTTCGCTGGAGGGGAGTTAGCGATGGGAAGAGGGGGGCAAGGGACGGATGTGAGAGTGAGAAGGCACGTACTTGACGACGTCCCACTAGGTGAGAGGTGAGGTGGTTAGTAGTTTCTGATAGGACGAGCGAGTAAACGTACAGCTGTAGAGAAGGGTTAGCATACGTGGAGACGGTAAATGGTAGTGGCTTACCATAGAATTGACCAGAGTAGCGACCGACGACGCCCGAGATGTGGCTTTGGATAGCCGCAGTCAAAGTCTTCGCGTCGGTGATCGCAGACACATACGCCGGCAGCTGCGAGTGCCACACTATGGGAGGTCAGTACGGCCAGCGACGGCGAGCCGCTTCGGTACGCACCGAGCGTGTGTCCACGAACCAGCAAACAGTTCTTGTTCGCGAAGTCGACGAGTGCGTCGGACCCAGTGAAGCTGAACTGGCCCTGCGTGGCTAAAGGGATGACTTAGTTGCCGCTCGGATATGTATAAATATCCCCGCCACTCACGTTCAATAGACTCCCACTTCATCGAGTTCTCGGGCGTGAGCGCGCCGAACTCGCTCTTGATCACGTTCGTGTTGCTGTTGATATTGAGGGTGTTGCTGTCCCCAATGTTACCCTGATCACGCCCATCGTCAGCACGGTCAAGAGGGCGATCGCGGACAATATACGAAGAAAAGTATGGTACGCACCCAGAAGAGCTTGCCCTTGGCAGTGAACAAATCGTTCAGACCGCTGTTCTGCCGAACCATGGGCACCGCGCCGGCGCGGGTGACAGAGAGCGCGAAGGTAACGAGTGCGAAGATGAACTGCATTCTTGTAGGCCAGCAACAAGTGGGGTAAGGATAACGATGGGAAGGGAAGAAGGAAGGAAAGTTAGGTGGTCAAAACCGAAAAACGAAAGAAGTCGGGAGGTGAAGATGAATGGGAAAGGACCGAGCGCGTCGGTGGCGGGCTCTTATATACCTGCCAGTGGAATCGGGTGCGGTCACCGACGTCGGCGACCGGGTCGTTAGGGGACTCGATGAAGAAGTGCCGAGAGGTCAGGCACGGACGACCTCGGTCGAGACTGATGAGCTTCTGGCGACCATTCCCTCGGACACATGGCGCTCATGCATATACACTGCCATGTGAAGACATGTCCCTTATCCAGATACTGAAGTCGAAATGATGCCATGAACCCAATGGCGCAATCTGAACTTCGTTCAATCAGTATGAGGATGCAAACTGCGCTACCTTACTCACGGCTTTTTGGCTTAATCTTTAAACCAGCCAAGGGGCAACACCGCACTATGACCGCAATAAGTGGTCATTGTCGCCCTCGACGCACACATGTCGCGAATGACCTCCTGCAGCTCCTCGTGTCTGAAAAAGATGTTGAAGATGGCGATTTTCCTCAGCGAAGGCAGCAACGGAGGCTCATTCGGGCGACGGGTCAACAGCTTCAAGAAGTCTGCATTCGACAACAGTTCGTCGAAGTGCAGATCTCTGACGCTATTCATGAGCCGCAGGCAGGGTATCCAGACAGCGATGTCTCGCTCTTCCGTCCGGTACACCCTAAAGTCGATTAGATGACGCGACTCTTGATTTCGAGTCAAGAATCCCAGCAGCGAACGAGAGCCATACGCCGGTACGTCACTGAGGACAAGCTCCTTGAGGAGAGGAGCAGCGATGTGATTGAGCAGCGCGCAGGCGGAGTCGTTGATTCTGAGGTCGGTAAGGAATGCCATGTCGAATATATCGGACGCGCCAGTGGAATATGATCCCTCGGTTTCATTTGAGGGGTGACGAGTTGTGAGGGTAAGAATTTGCAGCGTTTGCGCGCATTCTCGAAGTAAGGGTAGAACATACGTGATGGGGAAGGGTGACATCGCCTCAATCCTCAGGGACGTAAGCGTCTGCGTCACGGGGACGTGTAGCTGACGCTCGCTCTGCAGCACGTCAAGCGTGAGCCCGATGTGGCGAAGACGTGGAGCGACAACAAAGTCTGGCACGCTGAAGTTTGGGGAGATAGGCGCATCGTAAGCGAAGATAACCAAACGCTCAAGTCGCTCCATGTAGAGGACTTTGAGGTCTTGCAGCATGCTCAGGCGAGCCCCGAGTGTGATGCGGCGCCAGCGAGACGCGTATGGCGCCATGACATCCCATAGGTCCCATATGATATCGGGGTTGTCGCATCGCAGCTCAAGCGGCAGATGTTTGGTCATAGGAAGGAATCGCTCGCAGTACTCCTCGAAGTCATCCAAGGTTTCCACGACCACCTTCGTCCACAATGCCCCAAGCTCACGCGTGACGTTCCGCCAGCCCCTACAGACGTGCGACATAGTAGTTGCGGCCTGAAGACTACGCAAGGGAGATTCTTCTAGTACGAGGAAGAAGATCTCAGATAACAGCTCGATGGGTAGACGGCGGATGGGAGCTAGAATGGATCTGTTGATGGCCAGCTGGTTCAAGATCTTGCTAGTGAGGGTGTCGTCCGGGGGAATAGATCTGAGCTCAGATTCCAAGAGGAATGTAAGCCAGTTTATCAGCTCGATCTGTATGTGGGATGGTTTGGAGTATGTGCGCAGCATTGTGAGGTTCGCGCTAGACGCCGCACGCTCGAGGCGTTGCTCCGTCGAGGCGCGGCGCGTAGGGTACTGTCGTCGTCAGCGCCAGAAGCAGACGCATATCTATGCAGAGGGATACGCACCCGGAGACTCATTCCTTGGAAGTAAAAGCGCTGGATGTCCTCGGCAGTGGTGAGACGCAAGCGAGACGGAAGCGCCGTGCAGCCTCATCATTCGGCGATCGCCCGGGCCGCTCACGCGGGTAGCACGTGTGCTCGGATTCTGCGCCACACTGCCCGGTTAGGCAACGTAGTACGCCCAAATTACTACATAATCAAGCCGCACAGGTCATTCAGTATGTACGTATTTCCACCGTTATTATACAGCATGCTCTCAGCGCGCTCATGTCTTCACAAATGTGTACGCGTATCAGCACTACTATGCTCGAGTACATGTGTCGGGATAGCAGCCTGAATCATGTTATCAACCCATAGAGCGCTATAGATAATGGAAAACGACTGCATACTCCTTGTTCCAACTGAATGTCCGGAGCACATTGAAGCTCGGGCTGAAAGATGGGAAGAAAGGCTGCAAGCCCCGAAGGTCGTATTACGGTGGCGAGAGTAGGCCTCCCGACACGTACAACGCGCGTTCATCTGCTGTCGAGCAAGGGACGTAGAGGCGGAGAGGATTCACCCACGAGGCGCATCAGAATCGAGTGCCGGCAAACGCGCGGTATCCAGGAGGCAGGCTGGTTCAAAGCCTAGACTGATAAAGCCTGGGCATTGTTGCGAGGACACGAAATCATCTCGGCTGAGCACTTTCGAGCGTCAACTGAGGTACAGACACCCGCTTCATGGTCGATGTCGGTGCGCTTTGCTTGCGAGGTATAAATGTGGTTAAGATGGAGTTGAACTTTCGTGATCGGAACGCGGAACAGTGTTTGATGACGCTTGTTTTCCATCAGCGCCCGCTTGTTCTTGACCCTCATGCCGAGGGTTATTTCTCTCGTCCGGTCATCACAGCTGCGGTGGCTCTCCCTCATAAGAAGAACCTTTGAACAACGACCCGCAGAGCCTACTCGTGGGATATAAGGGTCTCACGTTCAGCACATCATGTGCGCTATACAGCAAGTCCTGCATCATCGCCGCCCGCCATTGCTTTCCCGGTGACTTCTGCTGATGGTGTAAGACCAAAATCTAGAACGGCGGTACGCCGGGACTGGCAGAACTGAACTTCAGGTTCCTGTCGCATAAGCAGCCAGCTTTATGTGATGCGAAGCGTTCTTTGTCGGATATCCCGAGCGTCGGGCAGATTATCAGTCATCACAGACGGATGCTTAGGTTATCACCTTCCGTCCATAATGAAGATCTACCTCAAGACGCCTGAAGGCAGGGAGAAACGCGTCCCTTCGTGATGTCTCCTGCTGATCCCCCTGTTTGGATAGGTTACTGCTTTGACGACATCATTGTATCTGCTTCAGGTTCCCCTCCTCTGTATCCGCATCCGCGGATGAATGGCCGCGCACTGATCATCACATAGAGGTCTCTGAGACGCAGACATGCCGCGGGAGAACAGCAGTCTGCCGCGGGAGGGCGCAGGCACTCGAAGTCGAACAAGCGTGACAAGGCATGGCATCAATCCCGAAAAGGCGATGTGACTCCCACAGCTTGCCCACAGCCTCCCCCTGCAGACGGCGCGAAAGCTGTCCGCGCGCTCGCCGAAGCTACCCTGCACGAGCATGCTGCAACGCGCGCCAGATCACCTGCAGAACACGTCGCAACACGAGGTCTGTGCGAAGATATAAAGGGCGCGCGCATTTCGGGAGCGTCACACAGCATCACTCAACTCATCCGCTCAGTCCTTCTCCGCCGACCTGCGACTCGTTCGAGCGCCCGTGTATTCAGTTGCGCAAATCAGCAAGGGAGGACTGCTACTGTGCACGGCTTTGATTCAGTAGAGTTGAGGACGTACTTTGTCTTGTCTCCCGCCACCCGCCAGTCAAACGTTGGGCGTTCAGTATCCAGCCTGTTACATCCAGCACCTCATCTCGTTTCGCACCGCCGGCAGTTATCAGCCCATCAACATGGACTCTCCCTCGTACTACGAGCAGAACTACACGCCCGTGCGCTCGAACTCCGCGCATAGCAGCATCAGGTCTCGGGCGTCTGATGGCAGCGCGGTGAGTGGGCTCTCTTGATCCTCCACCCCTCTCAGCAGTGCGCGCCGTGTCCTACATAAGTGTGCCACCTCGCTGCTCCGTCTCCTCACTAGACATTGCACACACCGCATTCCCTTCCCTATCCGACCATATACCCCTCACTACTACCATACCCTCCTCTGCCCTAAATCGATCGCCGGTAACATATCCCACCGCCCACCACGGACACCCGTCCCCCACCCACTCCTTCGACCCGGCCCACGTTCCTCACGATGACTAACATGTACGCCTACACCCAGCGCACGCCCGGCGACGTCCCGAACGCCGTCCGCTACCTCCTCCTCGCGACGAAGGACCTGCAGGAAGTGCTCGCGCAGTGGGCCGTCGGCGCGGCGACGGACACGCAGGTCAGCGACGCCTACGTGCGCGTTGGGACGGACTTCAACCTCGCCGTGCACGCGTTCGCGTACCATAATATTGATTTGAGGTGAGTGTAGTCTTTCTATCGGCGACAGTACTGTAAGCGGTCACTTCCGCCCTTGGCGGGTCCTGGTGTCCGTCGCATACCCGTATAGCCGTCACTCACACGCCCACCCAGCGACATCCACCACGTCCCCAACGAGCTGCGCACCGCCCTCGAGCAATGCCTCGCCGATGACCCCTCGCCAGATACCCTCGCGCGTCACATGCCGAACGTCCGCACTGTCATCTACCGCCTCCTGCAGGGCCTGCAGCGACGGCAGGGTGCTTGGGAGCAGCAGCGGAGGCAGGGGTCGAGGCTGGCGCCGGGTGCTGCTTAGGCGAAAGCGTGGTGACTCTGAAGCGAGGCGTCTAGCCTCCACAGGCTGAGGGCTCGTACATGACCGTTGCAAAATGCACGACGGCGACGAACGCGAACGACTATATCTGTCCACGAAGAGCACGACCGCGATGATAGAGGCCAAACCGAGTATTTATTTGCATAGGTCCGCTGTTGTATCACGATGTTCTATACTTATGTATCATGATGACCAAGTACCCTGGACAATGGTCCCTTCTCACACGAACTTGGTCGGCGAACGACGATGAAGTTTGCGAGACTCGGGTTGCTCGACCTCAAAGGGGTTGAAACGTCCGAAGACATACACGAAGATCAAATATGTCCGTATATCACATACATCTCGCGCATCTGCTCTCACCGGGCTCCATACAACCCACCAAACAAGCAGGAAGCCCGCGAGTTCAACCCTCCTCGGCAACCCCCGAGCCCACGCGACACTATTGACACCTATTAGGCACGGCCCTCACGTGGGAAATTTCGCCCCCGCGGACGGATACACAGCGCACCACCCTCAAGATCGGCGTCCAACTCAAAAGATGGTGAGTCCATGCCCGCCCGTGCTGCTGCGATGCGTCGGGGGTGTGCTGGGGAGCGTAATGGCGGTCGAACGGGGCGATTTGGAGCGGTTGAGAGCGAGATGGAGGGTGGATGAGTGGTAGGGGGACCGGATGACGGGTCGGGGGATTTGGGTGTATCGCGTCCGCGAGTCGTGCTATGGATCCAGACCGACTTGGGGATGGGATAGAGCTAGAAGGGATACGCCCTGACGATCGCCATGCACGGGTATGCGCGCGACGAGACACGATGCTGACGATTGCGCGCTCTTGTTCCTAGACGAAAGGTGCGTTGTGTGCTGCTTTTCTTGCGGGCTTTCGGCTGACGATTGTGCACAGGTACCTCGTCCTTCGGTAAGCGGCACACAAAGTCGCACACGCTCTGCCGCCGCTGCGGGCTGCGTGCGTTCCACAGGCAGCACAAGAGTGCGTACCGATTTTCCTGGGCCTGTCGCGTCCCCCGATCATTTCGCTTCCTCTGTCCTGGCGCGATTCGCCTGCGATCGCGTCCAGTCGAAAACTCCTTTCCACACAAAATATACGAATTCCTTTGCTGACGCTCTGTCCAGCTTGCGCCTCGTGCGGTTACCCCTCCGCCAAGATTCGCTCGTTTGAGTGGGGCCAGAAGGCCAAGCGCCGCAAGACGACTGGTACCGGCCGTATGCGCTACCTCAAGACGGTCTCCCGGCGGTTCAAGAATGGCTTCCGGTGCGTATTCCTACTCGATAGAGAAGAGAATCGCAGCTGATGAGACATCTTCTTTCCAAATCCTCCTTCCCTACCTTCCACAACATCTCGCGTCCTCGCTGCCTTCGATCTCCCTCGACTCTCCGCTTCACCCACCCTAATATCAACCTTACATCCGTCTTCAATCCACCAGGGAAAACACCGTGGCCAAGAAGCGCGTCCGTGCTTCCGCCGAGTAGACGCAGCGCGTTCTCGCCATTCGGAGTAGCAGACGTATATGATATGCTGTATCATACTGGGGAGACACATACGGCCCCCGCCCCGCTATCGCTTGTACCGCACTCGCATATGCCCCACGAAAATACATGCCCCATGCAGTCCTTTGTCGTTTGGGAATGTGCTCTATGACCGTGAAGCAGCCTCAGGAAGCAGGAGACAGTCCTGTACTGCTGGACGAGGACGGTGCAGCTCGTTGATCAACATGATAGCCATCTCTGTGTTCCTTGTATTCTGCCTCCGAGTCCTTGTGCCACAACACGTTTCGTTTGAGCGCCTGCCTGCAGATCCCCCTGCTCCCTCCCCTGCCTTCAGGCGCGTCACGAATGCGGTTTCCTTGCCCTCGCAACGCGTTCATTGGAGCAAGCCGCTCCTGGGAGTCGTTTGGGAGCAAGGCGGCCGAGAGGTCGGCTGATCAGCGCGGGCTGACCTGATCAGAACGATTCACCCGCTGGCAAACTCAAAGCACCTTGCTTCCCACCGTCTTCACGGTCGTTGGGTCCTCTTGCTTGACGACCTCTTGCTCGCAGACCAGTCCCTACCTTCTCCTTCACTCCCTGATTGCGCAAGTATCACGGATAACGTCCTCGTTCGACAGTTCGAGCGTCGTCTGAGGCACTTGCGCTCCAGACTTGGTGGCGCGGCGGCTTCACAGACCGCCGACATACCTCGTTCGCGGCCTCCTTCCCTGCGCCCATCCGCTCTCGCTCCCTAGGCGCATCCCCCTTCGGTCCACGGGCGTTCCTTTCATTCATCTCACCTCTACCACCTACCGCCAGCACCAGGCCTCATGTCCCCACCCAAGTTCATGTCCCTCGGCAACCTCATGTCCGCGCTCAACATCACCATGCGCGATGCAGACGTTCCCCACAACCTGCGCGCCCTTCCCAGCACCCTTACCGACCGCTCCCCCGACGCCGTGATCGGTCGCTCCCCAGACACGCTCATGGGTCGCTCTATACAAGATGATGCGCACACCCTCCCCAACCAATCCCGCGACACCCTGACCACCCGCACCCTCCACACCCTCGCCAAGCGCTCCTCGAACAGCGGCACCGTCATCGCCGGCGTCGTCGTCGGGGTCGTCGCCTTCCTGCTCATCTGCGGGGGCGTGTACGGGTGGTGGAGGATGCGCGAGCGGCGGAGGACGGGTCCGCCGAAGGAGATGACGGAGGAGCGGGGTGGTGTCGAGGAGGGTGAGTAGGCGTTCGTTTTCTTAGTAGGCGTTCGTCTTCGCGCGATCTTCCCGCTTCCCCTGCACCTTCCTGCTATCAGCAGGGACAACGTCGCTATCCCCCTCGTCATTCTGACGTATCGCGTCTCGTCCATTGAGCCCCCTCCCGCCTCCCGCCTTCTCCCATTCACCATTCCCCCTCTTCTATCATCCCGTCCCTCTGTTCACCATCCCATACCGCGCCCTTCTCCCGCCTTTCCCTGTTCTCCCGCCTTCCTCTGTTCTCCCGCCACTCCCCTGTTCGCACGCCTTCCCCTGTTCTGGCCCCTCCCCTCCCCCCTCACAATCCTCAACTAATCCTTCTTTTCCAGACATGGACGACGGCGACCACTACGACGCCGACATCCAGAACGCGGCCGACAACGGCGTGCGCGGGAGCAAGCTCTACGGGCCCAGCGGGCATCGCAACACGATGATCCTCGATGGCCCGGTGGTGTTCGATGGCCAGCGCGGCTCGGTGTTCGGTGGTCAGCGCGGCTCGGTGTTCGGTGGTCAGCGCGGCTCGGTGTTTGGCGGCCAGAGTGGGAGGGGTTCGAGGGGTTCGCGCGAGCACCACCGAATGGCGTCGGGCGACAGCCAGCGCACGAGGGTGTCCTACGACCAGCGGCCGAGGGGCTCGCACGATTACCGCCCGAGGGCCTCCAACGACCACCGTCGCACGGCCTCGGACGACCAGGGCGCGACGGTCTTCGGCGAGCCCGCGGTCATGGTGGCCCCATCGCCTGCGCATACGCCATTGAGGCAGGGGTTCACAGCCGAGCGATAGGTGTGGATGAGCGGAAACCAGGCCTTCGAGGATGGTGAAGCCTACGACGAATGAGGAATACCCGATGCTCAGTGACTGGCCGCGCTGGTCGTGGCTGGTCTCTTGGAAGTACGCATCGAGTTAACTATGTACTGACATCTACCTCTCCTTGCACGTAACGTCGAATGTATCATTATTCTCCTGAATGCGCTGCTGAATGTCTTGAGGGCGCAACATGCGGACGCCTGATATTTGGGTCATTCCATGGATACAATTCGTCTTCCTCGTCTTCTTTCATACACTCTTCAATGGAGCTATCCGCTCCAAAACAATGGTGACCAGGTAACAATAGCCGCCAGAAACGGTCGAACAATAGAATGACGGCACGCGACCGCCAAGGCCGAGCCCCGGGCCGCGGCGCGCAGCGAGCGCGCCCACTCGCGGGATCCCTTTGTTGATCACGTCGCTCTCTTCCCACCACCATCCCCGGCCCCCGCGAGCGGTTACGAGGTCGTTCTTGTACGCACAGGCTTTCCTCCTATCTGACTGCACTTTCTGTCTACGAGTTCTTCTCTTGATCATCGACCTTTACACACCAACCTCAGACCGCGCCCCGACGCGTCACAAACTATAGACGTTTCGCGACACCTTGCGCAGCACTACGTCTACGAGATTACGGAGCGGCTGCATCGACGTCCTTCGTGTGTACGGGCCATCGGTGAGTGGTGGTAATGGTAGCAGATGACCTGGGTGGCTGACCAAGGTTGATGTTCGCAGACTATCACTTCCCCACAAGCTACTGCACCCTCCCCACAGCCTGTACAACCCACCCATAAAGACCTTGCTACCTCGCAACACCACCTGAGCATCCCATCATGAGCCCCACCCTCCTCGACCGCGCCTCCGGCGTCGTGGACCCCCATCGCTTCCGGATAGGAACGATCGCTCAGAAAGCAGGGTCCCTCGTCCGACGGGCCACTCCCTTACTCGACCGAACACTGACACACCGCGCCGGCGACGCCTCCCAAGAGACCTCCGAGCCCTCCACTTCCGACTCCAAGAACAGCAACACCGGCACGATCATCGGCGCGATTGTCGTCGGCGCGGCGCTCCTGCTTGTGATCGGCGGGTTCCTGTTGGCGTGGCGGCAGAGGAACAGCAGGAGGAAGGCGGAATATATGGCGGCGGACACTGGGGGTGAGTTGTCAGTTCTAGCCGGCGCACTCGCAGCCTGGAAGGAGAATGGGGATGCCGGAATGGAGGACCACTGCACGCATTCTTCATTTGATTGCAGGCCTCCTTCGTTGCCCTGTCGCTTTCCTCCTGTCGCACGCGATCGCACCTTACTAATCCACCCTCCCAGACGCCTTCGACGACGGCGACCACTACGACATGGACGTCCAGCGCGCGGCCGACGACGGCGTGCGTGGCTTCCGCATGTACGGCCAGCGCGGGCGAGGATATGGCGAGGGCGGCAGCGGGCGTGACGCGTACGACGACCCGTACGACGCACCGGCCGCGTATGATACGCATGGGTGAGTATCACTTCTCTCATGGCACAGGCTGGCTGTGCACAATCGAGAGTGACGACGCTGAGATCACTTAAGTAGGTACGACGCGGACGCGCCACCCAAGTACGACGCCAAGTACGACGCGCGCGGGCGGCCCATATCGACAGCGGAGTCGGGGAAGACCCTCTTCTACGATGGGTCCGCGCCGAGCAAGTATGCTGATGGCGCGGACCTGCGCAAGGTGCAAAGCGACGAGACGATCCACGTCGCGGCGCACCCGGGCGATAAGGAGGAGGGCTTGCGCTAGGCAGTCGGCGTGCTGAAAGGGCTGGCCTGCGTCGACGCGGGTGGCTCGCTCCATGGAGGGTAGTCTGCTTGTGCGACGACCTCGAGTGAGGTGGCGGGGAAGCTGGCAAGGGGGGTGAGAAAGATAGAAGAGGACGCGCCCACGCAGGCGGGCCAGGATTTGCTCATGCGGCGGGGCCGGCTCCGCCGCGCGCCGGTGCTCACAATGGACTATACTGATGCTATCTCACTGTACACTGGTTCTGTCTTTCATTGCTACTGCTGCATTTTCTTCCTCCTGCTCAATGGCACGCTGTTGTGGACACTTCCTACCCTTGCCGTGTTATCCTAGACGCTTGAAAAGTAGGTGACGCTTGAAGGGGTTGTTGGGACCCTTGAGACTGATTGTTCGATTTCTGACTCGACAGCGCGCTTGACTGTAGTCCTTCGAGGTGCGTGCCTCATCATTCATACTGTTCAAAGTATTGACAGTCGACTAGCTAACAGCGAACACTTCGCTAGTCCGATACGTTGGGGTTGCTTCTGCTCGTCCTGTTTCCACCTTCATCGTCTCGATGCTGTCTGGCCCTCAGTTGCGGCCTTCTCCTGGTCCACTTGACGTGCATCCTTCGCTGCGTAATCGTCAGCGTCGACTGTCAAGGAGGGATACATTCGCTCACTCAGGCTACGCCTCTGTCGAGCTAGCCATGCAGGTATCTTCGACCACAGACCGCTCTGAAAAGCAATGACTGGTCGACGCGAGTGATTTGTGAGTGTGCAGGCATGTGTCAGAACGCGAGAATCTGTACTGACCAGACCTTGCAGGCTTTCGTGGTCCCGCAGCCGAATCTGCCTCATTGTTTCTACCCCACTGTAGGCTAAGCTCGTCATCTCCCACCTCCGGACCTGGTCCACCACGGACGTCTATCTGCCTGTATAAAGCCGCAAACGGTAGTGCATATGGGCCGAATATGCGCTCTCCATCTTCGTGAAGAGGCCATATACCCCTTGTATATTGGGTAAGTCACTGGGCATATCGACTTGGGAGACGACTGACGTACCTCTCCTGCAGCCACTCGACTGTCACGTGAAGATACGCTGGTCGACCCGAGACGCTCCTGAACGGCATGATACCCTGGCGACTACCTGAGGCGAGCGCGTAGTTGGTCAAGTGATTGATTCTCCTGCATCTCTCCACAAGCGTAAAGACCGCCGATGGACCTATCTCCGCGCTGTTGCGACGCAGATTCGAACAGGTACTTTCGAGGATGTCGCGCCAAATCGGGTTATCGGAAGTGCGCTGATAGATGTGGTGTAGGGCGCGGCCTATAGTGGGAGCCGCGTAATAAGAATCGACCATCCAAAGTATGTTCTCCCCGTCCAAAAGTGCATCGAGAGCGCCGAGCGCGTCCAGGCTTCGTGGTAGAGCGATTGCGGCCTCCGCGTATGTTCCTATAATCTGATGGCGAATATCATCCTCCCGGAGACGTCGTGGCAGGGAATGCTTGGAGAACAGCATTAAGGTGGATAGAAGGAGATTGGACTGTCCCTCGTTACACAGCCGCGAGGCCAAGGTAAGGAGCCGGTTGAGCACTTCGAGGCAGGACTTCAGCATGTTCAATCCTGCGTTATATGGTTCAGCTCGGATGGTTAGGACACATCCGTATGCTTACCGTGAGTTCTGGGGTCCCCTTCGTGTTTGGAAAGGGAATCGTGGAGAATCAAGACACATCCCAGCTCCCTCTCGGCACGTATGCTCAATTCTTGGCTGGCAGAGTTGTCCAACGTCTGTCTTTTACCAGGGCGAGGTTGATGCAGCTGAATACGATCGTCGAATATGCGTATCTGTGCCATCGCCGTTGTGCTGCACTCTCGAATTAACCAGCTTTCCACACTCTTGCCGGCGCGGAACATATGCTGGACTAGGTTCGCCAAAGTCACAGCTGTCAAAACTCAGGATTTAGCATTTTCCCGACAAATACTACAGAGGACGCACCCCAGCAATTCGCATGTAGCGCCAGACGAAGGTATGTTGTCAACGATTCTTGGATATGAGTATGTCGCGCGCACGCCGTCTGTAGTGTGATGACGCCTGCCCGTGCACTCGGCGTCTCGGATTTGCTAGTCGAAGCCGTGATGCGCATACGAAAAAGATATAACATGTCTTCAAGCCACTCAAAGGATTCAGGCGAAGGTGAGGGCCGAAGATCAGGCGCTCTAGCATAGCTGACGGTTATCGACTCCGCGAGGGCTGCTTGGCGGCATGCGTTCTCCAACAACATATCCCAAACGGTGACCGTCAGCTTTGCCTGCGGGTTCATCGCGAGCTGACGAACAGTGATGGGAAAAGAGTTAAGGACAACATGTGGCTGGTAGGTGAGCGAGTGTCGACTGATGGAAGGAACCTCGACAGGACGTGCGCGCCTCCTATCGAATATGAAGCGGAGGCAGAGAAGGCGGTCGACTAATTGCTGGTCACTCCATGTGGTCACACAAGCGCCCTGGCTCATCTTGTCGACTACGTTCTTCCAGAAGGTAGACCAGTCCCGTTGGACGAGGTTATCCCAAGCCGTGTAGAGCGCTTCTGTATTTGGCGGGGGGCGCGTGATGCACAACACGCTTCGCAGGCACCGCTCCAGCTTTAAGCAGGTCTGCTCATCATATGCAGCCTCGGGGTCGAAGTGCCCGTCGAGTAGGCGCGGGAGTGCTGACAGAATTCCCGTCCGCCACTCGTCGTCGTCATCGTCGTCGGAGCAGAGAGCCGAGGTAGTAGGCCATCCTGCAAATGCCTCAACGACGATGCCGACTGCGGTCGGGTTCCTGCAATGGGTTGATAGCCACTTTAAGCTGTCGAGCATCGTGTGCACGAGAGGGGCTTCAACGCGATGATTCTCGTTCGCAGATTGCCTACTCCAGTGGGAACGAAAACGGCGAATGGTGCACGTTATAGGAAGTAGAGTAGCTCGGAGTGCGTCTGTAACCGGGGTTCGATATGAGCAATGCTCGTGGAGAGCTGCGAGGATATGCGTCCCGACATAGAATGCGTAGGTTAGACCAGCAAGCGGGAGGACAATGTACGAGATCGGCGGGCATATCCGGTCAAGGAAGACGATGAGCCCAGCAAGGAACAGCGCCAATGAGGCATGGAGCAGGAGCGGAAGCATATTGATTATGAGCGGCACCTTCCACTTGATGAGCGCCTTGTATCGGGTGTGGCGTAGGAGTGCGCGCTCCCGGGGCGGCCCAGACGGCGTTCTCGTATATTCCTTTTCAAAATAAAGTGAGCGAGAGGAGTCAACAGCGAGGTCGTATGCACGTACCTGTAGCCATTGCTTCACTAAGGCGGCCACTAGTACGGTGGCCAAGGAAAGCGCGAGGGTCGTAAACCAGAGCGCGTTGACCCATACATCTCCCGACGTGTACGATAAAGTGTCGACGCCTACTCCAGACGAAGGAACAACATCCGACGAGTTAGACCGCTGAAGAGCGACAAGCTCGAGGAGCAGCATGACAGTAGTCTGCGCGTAGTTAGGCTGTAGGGCTTGCGACGTTTGTACGACGAAGGTTGTCACGACAGCCGAAAATAAGGCGGCCTATGAATGAATTCAACATGAGTAATTACGCGCGATTGCATAACTCACAAAGACGAGGTGGACATCCAGCATGTCCTTAGAGCCGCGGATCATATCATCGTCAAATTCCCCGCTCTCATCGAGATATACTCTCCAGACGCGTGCATTCTCTCCGGCTTCGGCGCCATACGGATCTTCAGGGTACATCTCGCGGTAGTCACCCACTGCGGGCACCAGATGAGTCAACCGGATGATTTCAGAATGTGTAAAGCTCACTGCTGCCTCTTCCGCTGGCAGCGTACTTGGGTAGACCGAAAATCTTGGAGGGCTCCCTCCGAGAAGCCGAAGGGACGTGCGCAGGCGTGAAGCACGGATCGCTCCTGATGGAGGCCGAAGCACTCTTGTCTATCGCAGATGAGCAGGCATCCTGCGCTTTGCGGAAAAGAAAACAGCTCACCTGATGTTTCCGAAGACACAGGGGATTTGAAATCTTCCTCATTCCCAGGAGGGGACGCAGGCGATTCGGATGAGTTCATTAGAAAAATCGCGCGGAGATGAGCGAGACCAGAGCCCCAGATTACTGTTGTAGTCAAGGGGGGAGAGCGAGATGCTGTAGAGAGTACGTACCATTCACTGCCACCTGATGCTGCATCCGACTCGGATGGGCTTTTCAATCGTTAGTACGTATCTAATTCAAGGAGGAAGGTTGATGCAGATGACCGAACGACTTATGGGTTCTTCGACGCGGCAGTGGCGGTATAGAGCCTGATAATCAGCAGCGCAGCACATTAGTGTTGTATTGAAACGAAGGTATGGACAAAAAGCACGTAGCCCTCAGTCATTAGCTATCCGTCTATACCATATCACTGCCGCTGATTTGACTTCTTCTAAAGCGGCGCGTCGAGAACACATCATATATATGTCGTTGACCGAGAGTTGCTAGATCCGTGCTTCTGCGCGAATTCTTTAGCGAGAGACAAGCGAAAGAGAGGATGAGGGTGGATCGCAAGCCGGCCAATTTCGATTTATTGCTTGAGTCGTGATACTGTCACGGTCACGATATGCGTCACGATCACACACCGGCACAAGCCGGCGCCCACACCTTGCCCTTCCTCAAACTGGCCTGTCGTCGTATATTGCTCTGTCAAAGGGAACATTCTGGCACTAATTGAGCAGGCTTCTCTGTAAGTCAGAGCTAATTAAGGAAGCTCATCTAACTCCCCGATCTGCAGCCCTGGATAGAAACAACGCAGCGAATGCAGGGCCACAGAACCTCTTTACACCATGCATGCACGCCATGCGCCTCGATACTTATCGAGCTGACAGCAGTATCCATGCGTACTTCCCCTTGCGCCTTGAGCTCAAAGGCATGGAGCCGCTGAACGAGCCTTTCATGTCTCGCAGTTCTTTGACACCACTCGCCACTCGCCACAGCTCATGTTCTCAAAGACGTACCTGAGTGGCGGCCTGAAAGAACGCGCCTATAAAAGCGGCATCGCACTTTGATTGTGATCACCTCGCCTCTCGCTCTCGACGTTCGCCTTGCACCTGCCAGTCTCTCGTCCTTCACTCGCTCGCCTCACCGCAACGTCTGGAACGTTTACCAATACACACTAACTGCTCATCATACGCGACTTTGACTTGGTTCAAGGTGCGTGGGCACGATATCGCTCATATGTATTATGCTCATTCGACGATCCGCGCAGCTCGTCCAGATGACTTCTCCTTCCAACTCCTGGCCGAGGCAGCTCGACATAGACCTATATCTCGCGGCGAATTCCTCCACTGAATGGCAGGACCATTCTAGGGGCGGAACAGCCAACGCCGAGAATCATGCTCAGACTCATGCTACGCACACCACGAGTGTCCAGCACCCTGCTGCGCCAGTACGCTCTGCCGCGGGCGGCAGTTCTGACGCCGGCGTCGACTACTCCGATCTCAGCTGGGTCAACCCCTTTGTCTTCGGGCAGCCAGTCGAATCCGGAGTCAAAGAGAGTGCACATGCGCCTGAGCACTCGCACGCGGCTTCTCATCCAACGATGCGCAATTCTCCCTCGACCTCGCGCCAGCCGCCCGCTACGTTTGGCCAATCCGTCAACCACGCGCCACTTTTTCACTCGAGCGCGCCGACGCTACCACAGTCCTTCGCTGCGCCGTCTCAGGCCGATTACGCTCCTCCTCCCGAATTCCTCTCCGATATCGGACCCCCGATGACGGAAGAGGAAACCGACGCTCTCTTTAAGTCGTTTTCTGCAGTCTGGTCTGCGCCCGAGGTTAATCCTCCAGCTCCAGTCAATCAAAAGACTGGTTATACGACCCCCGCTCCCCAGGCGCCGTACCAACTGACCGCCTACGCTCAACAGTGAGTCTAGTTATCGGCCTGCGTCTCATTCTTTTCTGACGCTTTCTAGGGGCATGTGCGCCAGCCAGCCGAGCTCCGCGCCCAGCGCGAATGTGAAAGCGCAGGAAATCTACGCCCTAAAGTATGCGTGGTCTTTCAGCGTACACCCATTATCGCTGACCACGGCGTCCAGAAATTCCGCGTCCGCCTACCCGCCGCGCACCTTCGAGGAACCCCGACAACATCGCGTCGGCCCGCTCACTGACGCCAGCAATACTGTCTCCAACCCTGCGCAGAAGGTGTTTGGTTGGCCGCCGCCTCAGGCTAAGACTTCGACTCCGGCGGGCCAGAACGCTGGGGACACTGCTCCCTCCTCTGAGATCATGTACGGCCAAAATGCGCACGCCCAACAGTGAGATCGGTTGGTGGAGTATGGCTTACTCAGTCTTACTGTCAGTCATAGGGGACCACTTGCGACTGTGCAGCGAGATAATTCGAAGGCGAACGCGCAGGTGTTCAACGCTCAGCAGTAAGCAGCAGTTCCCTATAGCATGCTCGAATCATCGCTGACCATAAATTTCCAGAGCCTCCGCGTCCGCCTACCAGCAGCGAACCTTTGGGAAACCCAGGCCGCATCATGTCCCGCTCACCGACGTCAAAAATGCTGCGTCGACTCTTGCGCCGACAGTCTTCGATTGGTCATCTTTCGCTCCTGCCACCCTGCCAGCTCAGGTCGACGAGATGCTGCGTCGCAAGGCGCAGGCTCCAGAGACGCGCCAGTCCACCGTACAACCATCTCACACCGACGTCGGTAATGGCACCGCGCAATATGCGACTCCCTCCCGGTCGACTCCTGGCCTCCCTCGCTCTCTCACTTTCCCACCGCCTTCGGCTGGCGGATTCGGCTCTATCTCGACTAATGGACCCACCTCCATCTCGACTGGCGGACTGGCGCGCAACGTCTCGACTAGCCTTCCGCCTTCGAGCGATCGGAAGGTGATAGACGAGACTCCAGAAATTGTCGCTCATGCTACGAAGCGCAAGGCAGACTGCCAGGAGAGCCGCGGCGCTGTGAAGCAAGTGCGATTTCAGAGCCCCGATCGCGACGCACAACCGAAGCCGGAGGACGTAAGAGCGCCCGAGGCGGCGGTGGCACCGCAGGGGACCAGGTCGCGCAACGTCAGCACCCATACCGAGAACCGTTCGACTTCCCGTATGACTCCGCTGCCCGGTCCCCTCACGACTTCGTCGACTGCCAGGACGGCTCCTCACTGGACCGATAGCTCCCGAAGGGACGGAGCTTGGATCATCCACCTGCCTCGCGGTATGGTCTTTGCATCCTACCCGACCCATCCTTTGGACTTGTACCTCATTCCCGCGTCGGACGCGCGCCAGCTGGGTTGCAAGGTCTTGCAGCTGGGGCAAGTCCTTACGGCGCCTCAGATGGACTTGCCGCACCCGGTTGAGCAGCCGGAGCGCGGAGGCGCAGACGACGCGCGCTCCAAGCCGGTGGCCGAGGCGCAGATTGAGCCTGCGGCTGTCGCACCTACTTCGAAGACGGCCAAGGTCTCTGAAGCAGTTTCGGCGATACGACCTGCGCGACAGCGGTCCGCTTCCCTCTCGTCTCTCAGCAGCCTCTCGTCGGACGAGGACTCTGCGACCGCGCGCCCCAATGGCGGCCCCGACAAAGACCACCGCTACTGCCCGTGGCAAACCTCCGCCGGCGCGCGCTGCGGCTACGACTACTGGACCGACAGCAGCCTCGCTCAGGATCTCAGCTTCCGCGCCGCGCTGACCCGCCACACCTACCCCCATCGAAGCGCCGCGCTTGGTGAGGCTTGTCCGGAGTATCTGAAGCTCAAGGGCCCTAGAGCGATCGACCTCCGTCATGTAAAGGTACGGTGCGAGATGTGGGAGGAGGGGGCGCCTGCCGCGTGCGGGGCGTCTGTGTGCTTCGGTGACCTGATCGACCATATTATCGATGTGCATTACAATGCGGGTCAGGCGGCGCAGTGAAGGGTAGTATAAGCATTGGTGCTTGGTGTCTGCTTCGTCTTGTATACATCTATTGTACTGGCGTTGAGTGCTAGTAAATAAAGTGGTCGTCTCAAAGTTCTCGTGCAACGTACGCTGAAGTCGGGAGTCATCGAAGGTGGTTCCTTCGGAATACTCCCAAATGACATAGCTCGATAGACAGAAATATTCTCCGACATTCAGAAATCAGACGGCCACAACGGCCTTGAGCCGTCACCGGCCATAAATTCTGAGCGTAAGTCATGTGACTGGGTTCCGTTCGGCCGTTGCCGAAGCGACGACCTTGTCTGCTGCCCTCATGAGCGATTGTCCCATTTCTGCATCCCAGGTAGAAAAGCTGGCGCCGAAGTCTAGAATATCCCTTGTATGGCTCTCGGTGAGGTCTTACTCTCAGTTCTTGATGACCATGATAATGGGAGGAACGTCGTGCTGAAGGTCGAGGTGAGTCACCCATCTAATTCCAGATGTCGTTGTCTCACCACAAGTCAAATCAGGGCTTCTCATCTCACCCTCGTTCGAGGAAAAGATCATTGTCTGTACCTAAGTGCTTAGCTCTACATCTAGCACGACTCTGACAGAGCAGTTATGACGGTAACGCTGCAGTTGAGGTTCTCTAACTGCATTGAAGCATCGTCGACAGTCATGCTTCCGGATATCGCTCTTGTCGCGAGAAAGTCGCCCTCGAGCGACCATGGGATAATATGCCCTGCGTGCGTCCTTGCTCGATCCCTACGACCGTGAGTGCGCCCCATGACGCGTCTTTCGGCCCGTACGAGTTTCGCGCAGTGGTCACGGCTTGCAACCGTCCTTTGTTCGGGACTATGTTTATGCCAACTATGGCAACCCGGATGGGTGGCGGGATCGAGCGGGTTGGGCGTCCCCAGGGTGTCCGAGGCAGCGGAAAATGGTACCTGCATCGAGTGGAGCTGCAGTACTGCGAGATCGACCAAGGGTACCTTGATGCGTGCGCTAACTTCCTCATCATCCTCCCCCCATCGTCCTGATATCGATAGCAGACGAAGCCTCAAACGTTTCTCCTACCGAAATACTCTCGTCCTTCGCACTCCTCCCTCACCATGCCCACCTCCAACACAGGCGCCGACCTCGAAATGGCCGGTGACGTCAACCCGGTCAACTCAAAAACATTGGAAATTCCCCCAGAATACCCCACCAGAATGCGGGGCGTTCCCCACGGGACGCGTGCTATTCAGCCCATCATGCTCAGGTGACGACAACGCGTCGAGCCACCACCGGGTGCAAGCCCCGTAACCTCCGCATAGCGCGCTCGTATATAAGGCGTCGGGACATGGCTTCACCCACCGCTCTCCTCAACTCCCCGACGAGATCGGCGCCCCTGCACGAACAGAACAAGACCCGGGACGACGAGACGCGACGATGGGGAAGCCGTACTTTGGCATGACGGGCACCGCGCTCAACGCGTGGGTGAACGTCGCCGCGATCACTGCGATGACTCTCTTTGGTGCGCGTCTGTCGCGTCGTATGTCTCAGCAATACTAACAAGTCGCACAGGCTACGACCAAGGCGTGTTCGGAGGCATCATTGTCACCGACTCCTTCCTCGAGGAGATGGGGAACCCAGACTCCGACCTCCAGGGCACGATCGTATCTCTCTACGATATTGGATGGTACGTATCGCCTCCTCGTACTCCTTCTCGCAATCCCTGACGCGTATTGCACCCTCAGCTTTTTCGGCGCCATGTCCACCTTCGTGATCGGTGAGCCGCTAGGCCGGAAGAAGACGCTCATTATCGGCGTTATCATCATGTAGGTCCGTTCCATTGCGTACCGATATAGCATACTAACGCCGGCCACGCAGGTCCATCGGTGCTGTCATTCAAGCCGCGGCGGTGAATGTCCCTATGATGATTGTGGGCCGTATAGTCTGTGGTGCGTAGCTCGTGTTCATGAGACGAGGATGATATTCTAAGTTCATGCGCACAGGTCTGGGTAATGGGATGAACACGGCGACCGCACCAGTACTGCAGAGCGAGACGACGAAGCCATCGCTTCGTGGCAAGATGGTGGTTCTCGGCATGATGTGCGTATACCTACATGTGTTATCGTCTTGTGTACTGACTGACAGGCACTATAGCATGAACATCGCTGGCTTCTCGCTCAGCAATTGGGTGACCTACGGCTTCAGCTTCCTCGACGGCGACATCAGCTGGCGATTCCCCCTGTACGGTGTCCCCCCATTGATCCTCTCTAGCGTCAGCTGACCACCTATTCGCCCTCCAGTGCCTTCCAGCTCATCTTCTCAGTCATTCTCATTGGCACGGTCCCTTGGCTTCCCGAGAGCCCTCGCTGGCACCTCTCCCACGGCCAGGAAGCCGAAGGCCTCGCGATCCTCGCCGCGCTCGAAGGCAACGGCGCTACGATCCACGACACACTCATCATTGAGGAGAAGGAGGAGATCATCGAGGCAGTGCGGATTGAGCGCGAGCAGGCACCGAGCTGGGGGGACTTATTCCGCGGGCGAACTGGAAACACGGGTATGGTGAAGCGCCTGATCCTTGGGGCTGGTGAGTACTCTTGGCCGTGCTCAATGGGCGCAAGGCTTACTCTGGGTACAGGCACACAGTGGATGCAGCAACTCGTCGGCATCAACGTGACCAGCTACTAGTGAGCCCTTTCCCTCGCTATGTCGTCCGTCTGCTGACCATGCTCCAGCCTTCCCTTGGTCCTTCAAAACTCCGTCGGCCTCTCAAACACCCTCTCGCGCCTACTCGCCGCATGCAATTCGCTCTCGTACCTCTTCTTCTCCTTCGCCGGCCTTTGGCTTATTGAGCGCGCCGGTCGCCGGAAGTTGATGATGTGGGGCGCGGCTGGACAGGCTGTCTGCTACATCCTCATCTCGGCGCTTCTGTCGCAAGCCAGCGACCCGGAGAACGGAACCAAGTTCGGAGCGGGTGCGACTGCGTTCTTCTTCGTGTACTACATCTTCTTCGGTAAGTCGCAGCTGCAGCCGTGTGAGAACGTATAGTTGACTTATCCCGCCTCGCAGGCATCTGCTGGCAAGGCGTGCCGTGGCTGTACCCCGTTGAGATCAACTCGCTGGCGATGCGCACGAAGGGCGCGGCGGTGGCGACCGCGAGTAACTGGATCTCGAACTACTGCGTCGTGCAGGCGACGCCGCCCGGCATCGAGAACCTGGGTTGGAAGTTCTACCTCATCTGGATGTCCTTCAACATCATCTTCGTGCCGGTGCGTGTCTTCCTCCCTCGCTCTTCTCGTCCCCCTCCCCTCCTAGTTCACCCTCGACTTACGCAACCTTCGCAGCTCATCTGGCTCGTCTACCCCGAAACGTCGAATCGGCACCTGGAGGACATCGACCGGCTGTACCGCGAGAACCAGGGCATGGTGTTCGTGTTCCGCAACAAGGACGCGACGTCGATGCAAAGGCCGACGCACTACGTCGACGTGGAGAAGGAGCGGATGCAGTACGTGGACTCGACGAAGAAGAAGGACAAGCTCGCGGACGAGGCGTCCATCGAGCACGACGAGGCTCCCGCGGCCCTCAACGCGGCGTAAGGACTGCGCTGCATTGAGCCCGCGGTCGTAGCCAGGCAAGCTGAGGTTGAGACGGATACCCTTATGGAACTGTAATGATGTACTTTATCTTCTGTCTATCCTGTTGTACTTTTAGACGATGCATCTTGACACGTCGACTTGCGTGACTATAACAAGCGAAAATACAGGGTTCTGACAAGAAATCGACTTGTGGGTCCGCTATAGGCAGATCACGTGCAATCTGGGATTAGGCGCCCGTTGCTGGTCTGGGTGCTTGATCCCGCCCACCAACTACCTTCTGTTCGAGCTAATCCAACTCGGAACTCTTGTCCTGAATCGCCATTATGGATGAGGCCTTCACGCAAGAACTCGAAAACGACTTTGCCGAACTACTCCTCGGTGGTCCTGACGCTGTTCACGCCCAGGCGATCGTGCCTCGAGCACGAACGAGTGGTACCCCAGCTACTCCCTCGATCGACGAAGGATCTCCTTCCACTGCTCAAAGCTCTGCTAAGAAGAAGAACAAGAAGAAAAAGAGACCAAGTCAGCGGTGCACCCCCACGGGCTCTCCGCTTTACGATGCGGTCGACGAGCACGCACACGCAATCTTGAACGCAGCGCATGACGAGGTGGCGGCCCGGAAGGCGAGAAAAAAGGATAGGAAGACGATCTGTGGGAGATGTGGGCGGGACAAGCTTGTGGGGACCCGGTTGCAGACATGCTCGATGTGCAAGTGCGTATTCTGGCCAAATTCTAGAGGCCTGTATCGACTAACGACGAGCTCCCAGGTCAATCAATTAGTGCGTTGGCTTCGTGGTCGAACATCGTACTCCCTTCTGAGAGACCTTCCCCAAGCTGCTCGCAGAACTGTCAAAGGGAACACTGGCAAGCCGGGCACAAGGAAGAGTGCTACGGCTTCGTGCACCCACCCTTCGCGAAGACATTCGACCCCTCCGACCGGCCCGATGTAGACTGGCCGATATGCCCCATCTTCTGCCAGCATAACGAGAACGGGCTCGGACTCTGGATGACCACGGCCGGCGAGCTTGGTACGCTGTGCGTGGCTGGTTCCCTCTCCCAACTGCACCATCGTTAAACAGCTTTACAGACTTCAGCAAGCGTTTGAGCCGCCTGAAGGGCGCGATACTGATACCCCATCTGACGGACCCCCGTCGTATCAACGCTGGGCAGGTCTGAAGGGCCCAAACAAGCGTCCTTTCGGAAGGGAGCTCAAGAAGTACATGGGTTCGACGTTAGTCTCCCTTCGCATCATCGTGCAGAACCGGCGTAAGGACGGGCGCGCTATTGCAGTCATCGCCGGACAGACGATGTATACTGTCTTCGGCTACCTCAAGAACAACCTGCTACCCGAAGACCTCAAGGCCGCCAAGTTCCATACTACGCCTGGCGGGTAAGGCTCGTTTTACATCGCGACCAGCGCTAGACTGACACTCGTCATCAGGAGCGACCTGATGACCGTATCCCCGTGGAAGGACTACAACGGCCGCCTGCGCGTGTCCATTGTCGAGGTCAACGGCGTTCAAACGCCCAAGGGCAAATTCAATGGTCCCGGAGGCGAATACAAGCCCCAAGCGCGGCCAACCGGCCAGCCCTGGGACCGCGTCATCGACTGGGACGACGGCGAGGTCATCCTCGGTGCGGGCGACTACGCCGTCTACTGCGTGCAGTACCGCCTCGGCGACGGCGACGAGTGGAAGTCGTACCCGGAGATCATGGCGCGATCCGCCGAGCTCCTCGTCCCCGCCTTCGTCGCGCAGGCGAAGAGCACGGATGGCGCCGGCTGGCGCGACGCGGCGTGGCGCGAGCTGAGCATGGCGCGCATACGGCCTCAGCAGCCGCGCGACTTCTTCGTGATGAAGGCGACGCCGGACTTCAAGTACATCGACGAGTACTACCGGCCGTACTTCGAGGAGGGGCCGGATGAGTTCGATGCGAAGCGGCAGGGGATGCGGGCGGCGCAGGCGAACGAGATGATGAAGAAGGCGGTGCCGATGCAGCTGAAGGCGATGATGGGGATGCTGCCACCGGACAAGCGGGCGGAGGCGGCTGCGCGGTTTAGGGCGCTGGGGTGGGATATAGAGGAGTTGATTAGGGAGATCTAAGCCTTCAAATGATTCGGTTTGCCGTGAAAATCGTTTGTACTATACTGACCATGTATTATTACTGACCGCGAACGATCTTACCGAAGAGTATCTGGCATGATTTGATAAAAAATGTACGATACAGATACAATACATCAATTGGACAGTAATTGACGCCGGCAACTCTGTTTTCCATGCGACGATGACAAGGTCGAAAGGGATTAGGGAAAGAGGACGTCAGTTGGGTCTGGGCTTGTTGAACAAAGCCCATGAAATTTGGACGATCTCCTTCCTCACACCGTCCGCCCTAGCGTGATTCCCCGTGAGACGGAACAGCATCTCCAACGCAACATAAAGGATGTAGTAGTATCGCAAGCCCTCCACTCCCTCCTTGCGCATGAGGGCAATGCGCCCAAGCGTCGTCTTGAGCGCTGTGGAAGGATCACCAGCGAGAGGGTCCTGAACTCGGCTAAAAGCATCAATTTCCAGGAGCCGTGCGTCGGATGCGACGGGGTCCAAGCACGACTTGCAGGTGCATTCAAAGCCGTAGGAGGCGAGCACGGACTTGCGCTCCTCGTACAGCGTACCCAAGCCCGCGTACGAGATGTAGATCTCTTCTCCTGCTTTGATAGGCCGCACGGGGCGAAGGAACATGGCGAAAAGGTCGGCGTCAAAGTGCCAATGCGCATTAGGGCGGCAGCTAGAGAACAGGTCGGTGACTTAGATGTGGATAGGGAGAACTCGTCATACCTGTGATTCACGCGCGAGATTTCGTCCATAACAACAGAGAATAAATCGCCCGGAAAATTAGGCATGCCCCTGTATGCGTACTTTTCCGACACGGCTAGGCCATTGGTCCTGAAGCGCCCAACCAATGGGCCACTTCCATCGCCTTCGTGTATATTCTTCAGCGCCCTGTACGCCGAGCTCCGCTCGGGAGGCATTCTCTCCAAGAGCGTCTTCAGATAGCGCTCTAGGGACTTGAATTGCGCCTGCGAGAGCTCCCTCTTGGTCACCGAGGGCGGCATCCCATCGGGGAAGTCCTCAGGACTTGGCGGAAGCCTGACGGGAGCCATGATCAGAGGCCTCTCTGCAAGGATAAGATCTCCGGTCTGAAGGTCTCGCGCAGCAAACATTCCGAGGCCCTTTCCCTCGGCCGGCGCGATGCGGTACGCGGGCGTCTCGTTTCGAGGAAGTACGATGGAGGGCCGCGCGGATAAGGTCGCGTGAATGAGCCGCTCGGTTGCCGAGTCGACTATAGCCTCGCATCGACCGTCGAGCTCTTCGGCTTGCGAGGGAGTAGGCTTGCGAGCGGGAAAGGATGCATAAACGATATCGAAGGTAGGCAAAGGGATGTTCTTGCCCTGCGCTCGAGCGCGCCGCTCCGGAGGGAAGGCAGGCGCATCCGAAACAACTGTTTTGGGTTCAGCAAAGTCAGGGCGACCACAGCGCTCACAATCGACGCACGCTCGTCAGCAATCTTCCCCCTGTTAGGAATTACAGGATCGCTTGAGGCTGTCGACACCACTGGCCCGATGTCAGGGTCATCGGGCGATCCAGAGAGGTCCGCGCCACCCGATTTGAGAAAACCGCGCTTGAAGTTCATGATGGCGAGAATCGGGGAGATGGGGGACGGCAGCGCTCGCCGCTTTTGAGCATCGCGAGGAAGAGCTTCTTTTCGTGACTGTGCGAAGACTTGACGAAGACGGGTACCTCTGGCCGAGAAGGGCGCCGGTCCGAGTACCTAGGGAGCATATGCTAGAGAGCACATCGACCGGGTGGTGCGAGAGATACGATCAATCTCTTCGTATCACGAAGTTCGCATCTCGTGCTCAATGGGCAACCATTATTGATGAAGTTGAGCCTGAGATTGCCGTTGTGTGGCGTACGTCCTTCGCAATGATTTTGAGAAAACAGTGTCCCATTGCCGCGCGATATGTCTCCAAAGGAGGAATGGCACCACGAAGGAAGTGGTTGCAGGAGACAAGAACAAGACCGAGAATCAACGAACGGAACCTCCCGAACTGGTACAGGGGTTAATTCTCACGCTTGCTAACATCCCCAGACTACATTTCAGAGGGTGCAAGGAGCTCTCTAGTTGTTTACATTATCAGTGATACAATGCCCTATACAACTTCAGAAGAACAAGCTGACCCCAGGCTCGTTGAAGTGAGCCCACGAAAGCCGGTCGCTTTCCTTCTTGACTTCGGCAGCCCGGGCGAGGTCGCCCATCAACCGGAAGGTCATCTCCAGCTGGAGGTAAAGACTCTTGTACTGCTGCAGCTCCTCCAGCCCCTCCTTGCGAATGAGGGCGATGCGGCCGAGCGTCGCCTTGAGCGCGCCAGATATATCACCGCGCTGCAGCTGGCTCTCCAAGGGCGTCGCGATCTCCAAGCGCCGCGCGTCGGATGCGGCGGGGTCCAAGCACGCCTCGCACTTGCACTCGAAACCGTAGGACGCGAGCTCGGCCTTGCGCTCCTCGTATGGTGGACAGCCCCCGGCGAAGTATGAGATGCAGATCTCCTCGCCCGCTTTGATGGGTCGTACGGGGCGCAAGACCATCGCGAACCACTTGGTGTCGAAGAAGTGGCTTGCGTTCGGACGGCAGCTAGCGAGGTAGAGAGTGCATGCATTAGCAAGAGCAAGTCATTCCATGGTGGCAAGCATACCTGTGATTCGCGCGGGAGATATCGTCGAGCACGACGGAGAAGATTCCCGCCTCGTCTTCCTGGCCCATGAACTTGTACTTGCCCTCAATCCCAATCCCGTTCGTCCGGAAGCGCCCCATAAGCGGACCGCAGCCGTCGCCCTCATGGCAGTTCGTCAGCGCATCGTACGCAGCCCGTCGCTCGGGGGACATCTTCGCCATCAGGCGCTCGATCTGCCGCTCCCCCGCTTTAAACTGCGCCTGGACGAGCTCCCTCTGCGTTATGTCGACCGGCACCCCATCCGGGAACTCCTCGGCGCTGGGCGCATTGATCACGGGGGCCATGACCAGAGGCCGCTCAGCGACGATGAGATCGCCAGTCTGCAGGTCGCGCGTGGCGATCATCCCGAGGCCCTTGCCCTCGATCGGAGCGATGCGATAGGCGGGGGTTTTGTTGCGGAGGAGCTTGGGCGGTGGATTTTTGGCGAAGGATTCGAGGATGGAGCGCTCCGTATTTGAGTCGACCAGTGCTTCGCACCAGCCGTCGCGCATGTCGGCCTTCGAAGGGTTATCCGAGCGCGCGGGGAGTGTCGTGTAAACGTGATCGAGCTTGGGAAGTGGCACCTTCCCGTTCTTGAACCGTGCGCGCGTCGCCGCGGGTATGGCAGGAGCGTCGGAGTTCTCTGCGCGATCATCAGTACGAAGGTAGAAGTTAAACATGCAGTGAACGCACTGGCTTTGGCGATGGTCATCTTCTCAGGCGAGGCCGTCTTCTTTGCGCCTGTGCGAGCGCCATCGCCGTTCATCTTGACATCATCGGCGGACGAGTACTCCTGGACATTCCAGTTCTCCAAAGGGGCGAACATTGCCAGCTTCTCCGCAACTTTGGGTGGGATATTGATCGGCTTAGCGCCTGTGCCCGTTGGCGCGCTACTAGAGGAAGTAGGCACTGCCGGTGGCGTCGCGGTCGGCACTGGAGTCTTCGCATTCGTCGCCTCGGGTGTCGCAGCCCCCGCGATAGGCACTGCGG
>JAMQCK010000237.1:0-35087 GCA_024196135.1 Pleurotus ostreatus/Saccharomyces cerevisiae fusant | reverse complement strand
AGTGATGCTTGTCGCGCGCGTATACGAGTGGCAGATCTGCGAAGGGTTCCGCGACTTTTGCGATTGCGGACAGAGGTAGACACGTGGGACCATCATGCATATGCATATAGGTTATTCAGGGAATATCGGACTTTGCACGAGGCGTATGTTTATCGCTCAGGAGAACGTTGAAGTCGAAGGAGCCGAAGGCCAACACCGCGCTCTCTGGGTATGTCGACGTAGCGTTGCATCCTCGTCGGCTAAGAGCAAAGACCTTGAAGGAAAAAAGCCAGCAGCGGTCTTGAAGTTTTACGAAGTTGAGTCAACAGGAGAGGATGAGGGACCGCTTGTCGTCAAGGGATGTTGATGGTCCAGAAGGAGTGGCAGGCGGGCGATTCCGGCCCGTGTACGCTGAACCGCCACTTGTTCCGAGTTCGAACCTTCCGTGCACTATCCTTGCGTGGCGATCACCCGTAACGCTGCCTTCTTCGAAACTTGCGGAAGCTTCGATAGTAGTTGAGGTAGCTCATGATACACTGTTGATAGAAGAAGCGGTCGAGTTAAGTACTATTGAATCTCTGGACTAACTCATTGGCGCAATGGCTCGCCCTTCACACGACTTCAGCCTACTAGTACGCCAACATCAACGATGGAACATTCGCTTTGGTAGCATGTGGCTCACCTGAAGTTGCAACGGCACCACATGCGGCGCCGCCAGCTTGTTCCCCTTGCGAGCGTTCACCGTCTCCGGCGCTGCAATCGTCAGCGACGGGAGCAGCGACTGCTGCGTCGAAATGCCAGCGTCCGCCCACCCATTGGGCACAAGGATGTCCTTGATGACCTCCAAAACCCAGTCCCTGCAGTTCCAGCCCTCGAACTTGGGCACGGGTTGCGCATTAGCGTGAATGAGCTGCGAAAAGGTGAATGAGCCACCGATATTTTTATTAACAACCTCAGCCTCTAGCGACCTCAACGTATCTTGTTCAGCTTTTTCACGTCCTGGCCCTTCAGCTGGCCGATATTTACGCCAGCCAGACACTTGGCGTCCTGGTGGAGGCGCACGTCCGGCGAGTAGTGCAGCTCCCACACGACTGGATTAGGACGCCCATCGCTGTAGTGGCGGTCGATAGCCTGCCACGACGCGTAGCCCTTGATGTCTTTATCGCTGCTGTGAGCGGCAACGATCGCCCAGTGCAGCTCCTCCTCCTGCCCGACGCTGAAGTCCGCGCGTTCGTACTGCATGACAGCGAGCGAGAACGTCGTGAAAATCTTGCTCAAGGGGATGCTCATGCTGGTTTGTGTTAGGTAGTACCCTCAAGGCGCGAACGATAGGGCAGCTCTGCCCCGTAGAAGTCACGTAAGGCGTTATGTCGCCTCCATAGTTCTCGACAAGGTGTTCCGGCAATTGCCGAGTCTGCCTGCTCATTGTCCGCGGTCACTGCTCACGTCACATATGGAGGCGCCCGGCGCGCCCTGTCGCCTATACATGCTTGCCACTATGGTGTAGATCCATGTTAGAGGGATGGAGACCGTGAGGAGCGCCTCAGACTCACTGCTGCTCCTGGCCTGCATCTTGAGTCTACTCCTCCGCATCCTCGGGCCCATGATCTGGGATCTTCAGCCCCTTCTGCCGCACCTTCTCTCGCCGACGCGCATTTTGCGCCTCGAAGTACTCGAGGCGGTAGCGCTGCAGGATCGGCACGTACTTGATCGAAGTCATCTTGCGAAGGCGGGGGTTGCCACAAATTCTGCCGAGTAGCTAGGTTTGCCCGAGGGCATACATTCCCAGCCACTGGCGTGCGTTGAAAGATATGGCGGCACTGGAATCCTGGATGTACAAGAAAGTCAGAGATTGCCACAATTCACCATGCAAGAGTACAAAGGTGGAGAATCGTCCCGCCCCGAGTCGATAGAGGCCCATCCCGCTCCTCCCGTGCTGGCGCCGACGCAGCTAAGTATACGCGATAGCCAGAGTGGACGAGTACGCAATCGACGAGGACAAGTATGCACCCGGTCTGCACTTGATCTTGGACCATTGGCTGCGGTTCTCTGTTCGGCGATGGAAGTACGGTCCACATGCTAAGTGGTATGTCTGCCAGGCAAAACTCTGAAGGCCGATTTGCGAGAGGCGCCGATCGCTGCGCATCAGACTGTGAAGCACTGGCAGTGTATCAGCACTTCTTCTGGGTATATGCATACCTGAGATAGGTGCATCCGCAACCGGCGAGTGCATGTATCGCTGCTTGAAGTGGTAATGACGTAGGGGCACGCGTGCATTGATAGGATGATGAGATGATCGCAGGACTTGTACATGGACTTCGAGAGATGCTGTTCATATGTAGGTAGTTCCTCTGCGTGCTGTATGGATTCAAGGAGGTGATTCCACGGAGATTAAGCTGATGCCCTGTTCGGTGTGACCATAGTATAAGGACGTCGAGTGGGGTCGTCGATGTATGCGTGAGGGGTGCGCCAGCCTACAGCAGAGGTGGGTATGATGGATGGTGGCGAGCGCCGGGGTATAGCAAGTGATGTGGTATGGGTCGTCCTGGGGGGCGGCCCGCGGCGTCCTATGAAGCCACTTGCCGGTCGAGGAAGGCCCTAATCATGCCCATGATCTCCTGCTTCACATGCGCCGGCACAGCAGCTGCAAGAACTCGTTAGCCTTATGCTCTAGTTCCCTTCCTTCCTCCTCTCCCTCCACCATGCCCCCGCATCCTCCATCCACTCCCCCACCCTACACGCCACCTCTCGCGCTCGACTCACCATGCGCATGTGGCCCCAAATGGTCTAGCAGATCCTGCACCGTCACGCTCGTGAGCGAGTTCGCCGTGCGCGCCGTGCCCCTGATATACAGCTCGTCCACCCACCCCGCCTCATTCAGCCTTGCATGCAGCGCTGCCCGTATCGCGCCCCACTCCGGCGACGCGAGCAGCCGACGGAGCAGCTCGTGCTCAACAGCGTCCATGGGGGGCTTCGTCGCGCCGTTCGCGTTCACTGACCCATTCGTACTCGAGCCGGCGCGCGCGCCGTTCGCGCTGTACGCGCCACGCCCGTTCGCTGCCGCGCGGGGAGGCATTCGTGCGATATGGAGGCGCGAGAGCCTCTGGGTGTCCCGCACGTGGGTGGGTGTCGAAGAGCAGAGCTCAATGAACGCCGGCATCCGGCCCGGGCGCCTGGCAACTGCCGCGCCGCTGCTCCGATCAAAAGTTCAACTTGGCCTTTCATTTTCCTTCCGTCGCTTTCGAATACCTTTCTTTCCAGATACCCCCATCATCAACGAGCGAGCGACTGTAGCATATACCCACTGAGTCGCGTTTGAGGCGCGCGAGGAAGACGCGAATGCTGCCCTTCGCTATGCTTGAACTTCGGATCCTCAGGCTCAGGACCTTACTGCTACTCATCCTCTGGCTGGAAGGCGTCTGCGCTGTAACTGTATACAACCAGCAGCCCTATGGCGCGTCTGCCACGGGGACCGCAACCGCGACGACCTACGCAGCGTACAACACCTCCACGCTGGCAGCACCCGCGCCACCGAATGAGCCGACCAACGACTTCACGCTCGAGCTGCAGTCCTCGAGCGACGGCGTGTCCGGCTTAGGTATCCAGCAGACATATGGGAACCTGTGGGGCTTCTCTATCGAGATGTCGGTTATCAATCAAGTTAGTGAGTATCATGACGCTCGTGCAAATCCTTGTGGCGCCTGTTTAGAGGTGGGAAGAGAAGGACGCATCTGACCCTTTTGAAGTCGGCCGAAATTCGACGCATCTGCAGCCGCCTTTCTTGAATCTGATGCAGACCCTCGTCGAGCGCGGCGGGCCTGTACGGATACGGCTGGGCGGCAACACGCAGGAGTTCGCGTTCATGGTCGATGACCTGGGAGACGGAAAAGCGGTTTCGAAGCAGAAGGCGGAGACGAACAACCCAGTAAGTCGATCATTTCCTTAATTCCACATTGATCACCGTCTCCCACGTCGCGGCGCATGCATCACCTGTGAATGCAATAACCCACTGACATTCCGCAGACAGAAACGCCCGCCGTCATATACACCATGGACCTCTTCTACCTCATGGCGAACGTGTCTTCGCTGGTTGACGTTCGCTGGGTGCTCGGTGAGATTTTATAATCCTCGTTATGTCCTGACCTCGGTGCTCAACGCCCATGCAAGGCGTCCCCTTCAACGATACCGACTGGCGCCTCGAGATCGCCCAGCACGGGACGCAGGTTTTGGGTGACAAGCTCCTAGCGCTGCAGGTCGGCAACGAGCCGGATTTATATGCGGCGTAAGTACATTCATTCGCACATTCGTCTTTTTCTTGCACTATCGTTTCTCAGTCTGCACCATTGATTCTCAACCACCCCAAATTCATGCTTCATCCGCCTGACATTCTCCCTCTGCCCGCAGTCACGGCCACCGGCCCGACACCTATACGCCCGCGACGTATTCCGACGAATTTGCGTCCTGCAGCGACGCGCTGGACGCTGCAGGTGTGAGGACGCAGAACTATCTCATTGGTGAGCAAGGAGGTACATTCGCAGATTGATCTCCCCTTGGCTGACCATTCTGCAGGCCCCAGCGTGGCGACGGGCGACTGGCGGCCAGAGGACGTGTGGGACACGGGCTTTTTGGATAGACACAAGGATAGATTGGGAATTTTGGCGGTCGAGCAGTGAGTGATTGATTATATCCGCGGTCGGAGTCTTTTTCACGCCTTGTACACATCTAACCTCTGTCGTCCGCAGCTACCCCGATAACAACTGCTTCGCGATGTTTGGCGCGAACGGGTCACCGAAGGTCAATCAGGACGAGTTTCCTTTGTTCCTCAACCACACCGCGCCGGTCTCCCTAATTCAGCCGTACTTGAACTCGAGCGCGATTGCAAGGGATAGGGGGCTGCCGTTCTATATGCTGGAGACGAACACAGCGAGTTGCGGTAAGTGGGCGAAGGATTTTTTTGTTTTCGTTCTTATCTTCAGGGGGAGGTGGCGGGTAGGGAAGGATGGTGGGGCTGGTGTGTCTGAAGCTGGACCGGAAAGACGGATGAGGAAACGTGTGGAAGTGAAAAACAAGCTGACGTGAACTTGGCCTCTAGGTGGCTTCCCGGGCATCTCGAACAGCTATGGCGCTGCGCTGTGGGCGTTGGACTATGGGCTCCAGTTGGCGTATAGTAATTTCTCGGGAGGCATGCTACACGTCGGCGGGCAAAACGTCTTTTACAATGTACGTCTGACGCCTATCTCTCTCATATTCTCGTACTGACCGCTCCCAACTTCCAGCCCTTCACTGGTACGCTACGTCGCATTGGAATCGTATGGCACGTGTGCTGAACCGTCTGCAGCACCGCCCGGCGCGCGCAGCGCGTACTCCGAGTTTACCATTGGCTCGATCTTCTATAGCGCGCTCATCCTGTCTGAGGCGCTTGGGTCGACAGGGACTGCACAGGTCGTCGACCTGCAAGGCAACAATGGGAACATATACACCCCACAGTACGCGGTATACGAGAATGGGAAGCTAGCGAGGGTGGCGTTGTTCAACTACGTGACGGATCCGAATGGTGGGAACGTCTACAGAGCGACGATCCGCGCGGACGGGCTGCCTGGGAACGCGAAGGTGAAGTACTTGCAAGGTGGGGAAGGAGGCGTTGCGGCGGTCAAGGATTTTAAATACGCGGGGCAGGTGAGTTTGGGTGTTTGTTGCGTAAATGGTGGTTTGCTGACGACAGACATTCAGACCTTCGGCAATCAGTTTGAAGTTGACGGCATCCTACGTGGCGATCTCGACGTCCAGACTGTCGCCTGCTCCGACGGCGCGTGCGCCATTCACGTCCCCGCGCCCGGCTTCGCGCTCGTCTTCCTCGAAGATGACAACGATGTCGCGGACAAGGACGCGGCGACGAAGACGTTCGCGACGACCGCGCAGACGAAGACGCTGAATACGGCGACGGTGGATCCGAGCGTGCTAGCGACGGCCAATGGGATGAACGGGTCTGAGCGTGGCTGGCTTGGGAGCACGTCGCATGGGAGTGTGACGGATGAAGCGGTGAGGAGGTTGGATGGAGGTAGCCTGGTGTGTTTGACGGTAGCGATGGCGGGAATTTTGATGCTGTACTTTGGAGTGTAACTTTAGGGCGCTTGTATGGCCAATCGCGGGATGAGGAGGTGTCTTTTTGTTGTTTTATTCAAGTTGCATTTGCACGTGACAGATCGCGTGCCACGGAATTTGCCGGCGTCGCCCATTTGCGCCCACTTGTCCTGGCCGCCGCTTCGGTACGCCTGCGACGGGGCCAAGATCTGTTTCTCCCTCCGACTTGTCCCTCTTCGTTCTGTATACCAACAGAGTTGCACCTCTGACGACGGAGACACTGAATCCAAAGATCCGTCCAAAGACGGCAAGTGGGTCCGGAAACGTACAAGAGCCGTCGTCAGACTCTTCCTTCAAGTACACCGAGGCAGCAACTGCCGCAATCTCTACGATCGCTCCCGTCAGGCCATCACGAACAGCGAGGGGAAGGAATCATTACAACACGGCGAGAGGCAGTGACTCCGCCCGAGGGTACTGGTGCGCGCGCAGCGACGTTTCAGTGCTTGATTATCTCACTGGCCGTCTGAGAAGAACGCGCGCGCTCGCAACCATCGTTCGACGCGAAATATAATCAACGCTATACCCCCCACCATATCCGACACTCAGCGACCGGTCGCTCATGTCAAGGCGAAGCGTAGCAAGCGTAGGCAGCTACTCCAGCCTTACGCACGAGAGGAGGATTTCGAAGCATCGCATTACGGAGGATGACCTCTTCGAGTGCGTGGACGTGTCCTGCCTTTCTTACGCCTCTGACCTCCCGCCTAGATATGTACTGCGTGTCGCGTAAGGGTCCTCGTCGATCGCCATGTACATCCATCTGATATTGCGCGCGCCACAGCATCCTCGCGTACTTGACGCTCCCCAAGCCCGAGGCTGCTGCCCCAGAGGGCAAGGACAAGGATCGCGAGCGCGAGAGGGAACATTCACTACGACTATCCGCACTCTCCAATTTCTCAATCTCGGACCTCTTCAAGGACGTGCGGGATGGACCCAAGAGTGTCAAGTTCCCCGAGAAGATGCTCAAGGTGCTGGAGAACAAGCTGCAGAACATCGCCATGGGCAAGGATCCGACGTGCGTGGCGTGCTGCGCGCAGCCGACCGGTGCTGACCCACATCACAGATACTCGGACCAGCTCGTGCGCCGCACCATGGCCAAATTCTATACCCAATTCATGGTCGACAGCTTCAAGCGCCAAATGAAGGAGAACCGCAAGATCGAGGAGCTTATCCTAATGTTCGCGACGCATGCGACGGGCGTACTCAAGAAGGAGCCAACACTAGCGGGCGACGGCTGGAAGATCGAGCTCAACAAGCAGATCGCGCAATTCGTGCATCTCCTACATAGCTGCTTGAAGAACCTGAGCCATGTGTCCCCTGAACTGCTATCAAGGCTGGAGATGTACACAGCGAAGCTGGCTCCCGCAACCTCTGTACCATCCACGGACTCTGGTTACGACTCGGGCTCACAGCGCGATTCGTACGTCGCCCCTGGCATTAGCCAAAGCGTCGGAGACATGGACCTCGTGAAGACGGTCGCATCTGTGTTCAAGGTCCCCGAGTCCGCGGTACAGAAGGAGGTCGACAAGCTCCGGAGCATCTGCACGGAGAAGGCTGCTCTCACCGACTTGAAGGTGAGCACCCGAAAGCCACGCTCCCTGGTTATCAGCGCCCTAAACCCCGTATGCAGACGTGCTTGAAGAATATCAATGCCGGCGCGCCCTTCCCCGGTCGTGAAGAGGACTTCGCGAGCGAGGCTGCGTGGCATCACTGGCGAACGCTTGAGACCTCGCACATTCAGCAACTCATGGTCGCCATGGTTCAATTCAACCCCGAACTCGCGAAATCCACCCCCTCCGAGGTCCTCCAAACCACACGGCCCGGGTCCGTCTACACCGACTCCCGACAAGCGTCCGTCGGCAGCCGAAGATCCCTCTACGCGCTCGAGCAGCAAGAAGGCGGCTCCTACGAGGACCTGGGCGCCGACGATGATGACGACATCCAGGTCGGCCACAACTTCACGTACATCCCGCCCAATCCGAAGAAGTACTACAAGAAGCTGCTCGAGACGTGCCTTATGGCGGACCTAGAGCGCATGATGAGCCCGGAGGTGGACGATAATGACGAGGTGTCGCTGGGGATCCTGTCCGCGCCGCATATCGAGCTCATCAACGAGTGCGCGCTGCGTTGGCGGATTGGGCAGCCGTATCGGGTGGCGTGCTTCTTGGACCTGGTGCGGCAGTTGTACGAGAGGAACGATATACCCATGGAGTGCGTCCCGGAGGCGCTGCAGAACGTCCAACGTGTGATGCACGAGATTGAGTTTGACAAGTGGCCACTGCAGGACGTATGTGCTATCTACAGCGTCCTTTCCTTGCGTCTAACAACCCTTCCAGATGGAATACCTCACCAGTGTCTACGGCAGCCTCTTCAACATCTTCCTGTCATCTGTTTACCACGCGATGGACGCGTTACCCGACTTGAAGAAGTCCGATATCGCACCCTTCATCGCCGTGCTTGAGCAGCTGCAGGAGAGTGGTCTTCTTGAGCGCTTTGAGGTCGACGTCAACGCACGGATGGAGGACATCCGGGACCGCGTGCGGCAAGCCTCGCAGGACTACTACCAGTACAAGATGGCGGAGTTCCACAAGGAGCCGGGTGTCAACCGCGCATTGCCATTATTGCTGATGACGGACGACATCGAGAAGCACGCGAAGCTACTAGACAAGCGGTTCCCAGAGCCGATATTAGGGTACGAGACACTCTATCCGTCTAGCGATGCAGACACTTATATACTTACCAGACAACTCGACCTCGTATCGCTCGTTGTCGGCGAATTGATACCCATGTTCGTGGGCGAGCTGCAGCAGAATCAGAAATACCTTTTCGAGGCGTCGATGAACGGGCCGACGCCGGACGTACCTATCCAGGACATCTTCGCGCTCTACAGGAGAACGAAGATGCTGTTGGGCATGTACAAAGCCTTTGTGCCAGAGTGAGCAGATGCCTTTTGCCAGTCGCGCTGTTCTGACCCGCGCCTGCAGGGGTCAAACCACCTTCGACTTGGCGAATTTCTTTGAGCCGTACGTTCGCCAGTGGCTTGCAAACACGGATGCGAAGACAAGTCAATGGGTTGAGGCCGCCATCGCACAGGATAAGGTGAGTAGTAGGCTGTCGGCACTCTTCTGCCGGCTACTAACTTCTCCCGTCAGTTCGAGTCCGAAAGCACGGAAGGACATAGTTCCTCGATTGTAGACCTCTTCGACTCCTTGCGTAGTCCTATAGACTTCTTGCAGGATCTCGAATGGGAGGATGAGTATCAGAACGCAAGGTTTTTCACCGCGTTGTCCAAGGTACGTCGGGCTCATCGTACTTCGGTACCGTGCTCATAGCCTTCACAGACCGTCTCGAAGGCCGTGGAGCAGTACTGCCGCAGCGTCGAAGCTCTCTTCCTCACCGAAATGTTCCCTCGCCCCAATGACTACCTCCAACCGCAAAAGTCTTCCGCCTGGCTCGAAAAAGCGCGCCAACTCGCCATCCAGGGCGAGAAGCGCGTTGAGCCGTATAACTTCCAGCCGCAGTCCTGCGTCAAGCTGAACAACATCGAGGCCGCGCGACGGCTGCTGGACAAGATGTACGACCAGATGCAGGCGGACAACGTCGCGGACACGCTGCGCGAGCTCGCGCCGCCGGTACCTGAGAAGGCGGAGCGCGAACGGTTCTTGTTCACGGTGAAGGTCGTGATTGCGGAGGGGTTGGTGCCGCTGGATAGCAGTCCGTCGTCAAAGTTGGACACATTCGTGACTCTAAGCGACGAGGCTGGCAATCGGGTAGCGAAGACGAGGACCATATATGAGAGCTTGAATCCGCGGTGTACGTGCCTTCATATCATGCCATGGCGGCGTGTGCTGACTCGATTGTAGGGGACGAAACTTTCGACATCTCGGTCGACAAGGCGTTATGGCTCATGGTCAGCGTCCGCGATCGCGCACTCGTCGGGAAGCACGACACCATCGGACGGGCTTATCTCTGCTTAGACCCTCGCCGTTTCGGCGACTTCCTTGCGCATGACCTGTGGATGGACCTCGACTCACAAGGCCGGATCCTGGTACGTGTTAGTATGGAGGGCGAGAAGGACGACATTCAGTTCTACTTCGGCCGTGCTTTCCGCTCGTTGAAGCGTGCTGAGGCGGACATGTTGAGGATCTTTATCGACAAGGTATGGTATGAGCGTTGTGCAAGCTTACGACCGGTGCTGAGATGCTTCACAGATGTCGCCCTTCATTCGGCAATGCCTCTCGCGGAACGTGCTCAGGACATTGATCAAGGGCAACTCCACCCTCGACTACAACAAGGCGCTGGGCAACGTCACCGCGCTCTACCGCTCCGCCATCGGCTCCTCGTCCAACGAGCCCCAGATTCCTCTGCCACAGTCCGAGAAGCCGCGCATACGACCCGAAGACCTGACGGATGTCGAGATCGAGCAGGCGATCCTGCCGCTGTTTGACTACTTCGACGCGAACCTGCAGACGCTGAATACCTATCTGAGTGACACTGCGAAGGAGATGGTGATGACGCGCGTGTGGAAGGAGGTGCTAACGGTGATTGAGGGCTTGCTGATCCCTCCGCTATCGGACGCGACAAGCGATATGAAGCCGCTGAGCGACAAGGAGGTGGACATCGTGTTCAAGTGGTTGAAGGTGCGAACGATGTGCGGAAGTACTACAACCGTGGTGCTGATGGGTGTCAGTTCTTGCGCGACTACTTCTACGCAGGCGGCGAGGGCCCCGTTCCACTTGAGGAACTGCAGAACCAGAAGTACCACAGCATCGTATCCATCCGGCTGTACTACGACTGGCACAGGTATGTGCTTGTTCTATTTCTGACATTCGCCTACTGACATCCTTTGCAGCGATGCCCTTATGGAAGAGTGCGTGCGGATGATGTCACAAAGCCTGCGCTCGTCCGGGACGATGAAGAAGAAGGCCAAGAGCGTGTACAATCAACGCAATCTCGGAACGATCAAAGAGCGCAAGAAGGAGAAGCGCTCGGAGAAGGAGATTAACAACGGAGAGGTCATCATGCGAATATTGCGTATGCGGTGCGTAGCGTCTAATCTGCGCTCAAACTGGAAGCTGACGCCGTGTATAGACCGGGCACCTCCGACTTCATTGCGCAGCAACTGCAGATCATGCACATGCAGGCAGAGCAAGAGCAGCAGCGGCAGGCGTCGAAGGCGCATCGGCTGAACCGCCCTTCGCAAAGTCAACGGTCGAACCGCCTAAGCGCAATCCCGCCTGTGCCATCTCCTGTTGCGGAGTAAGCGCTCAATATTTTCATACGTGCTGCTTCGCGCTCGCACGCGCCGTCCGTCCCTCGAGGTGTCTTCTGCACCTGCGCTCTCGGAGCCACTCTTGACGGGACAAACATATACCTTCTAATTTGGTTTGGATACCGCTTTCTGCTTGCTATTCTTTTTGCTGCTCCGTTTGAGTTAGGTCCGGGGACAATGTACTTTATACCACATGAACTCTTTTCTCATCTTGGCTGCCACCGCTTAGCGAAAGGCAAGGCAATTTGTCGGTCCGGTAAGGGCTTGTCTTGGTCTCCATGGCAAATGTCTCGCCAAAGACAAGGAGAAATCTCTCAGGTGGTATGAATTAAGGACGGCAAGTCATGAAAGCATCTGGCAGGCGGTTCTTCCTGCGTATTCTTTACCTTTGCATACATCTTGTAACAGGTTGTCAAGCGGCCATTGGTTGTAGCAGTCGCCTATATAGCGATTGCCACAGACTCTGCAAGCCGCCACCATTTTCCCCGGGCATCGCATCACGTCGAACACCACATGTAAGTTCATCCGTAAGAGATGGAAGCTAGTAATCAGTAGAATTAGGCTCAATATCGCTCGATCTACGGTCGCTGTCATCCTTATTGGATGGTCCAAAATATTGGATCATGGATACTCGATTACAAGAAATGCTGCACAATGGAACTACGCGTCCGCTTCGAAGACTCCTCTATCCCGCTTTTGAACCATCAACATGTCGTGTGATCTGTCGAATCCCAAAACAAGATCACGGGCCAAGGCATCCCAGAATCGACGGTACGCACGCCAAAAAATCTCGCTGAGCACTACCTTGCTGCAGCGCGAGCACAAGACAGTGCCAATCAACGCATGCACCGTGTCATACTTCATCGTCTCTCCCGACAAGAAGTCCTCTGTGGCCAGACGCAGAAATGTGAGGGGCGTCACTATGAGCTGCTTGTGGCTCTCCATCAGGATTTGCCTTATGATAGATGCGCAACTGCTGAGCCCCGTATGATCGCATGCAGCAAGTTCCGCGCGAGAGAACTGGGTAAGATCACGAAGGGAGAACTCTATCGTCGCGATGCGCGCAACATCCGCCAGGCATATGAGGTCCAGGCGCGTCACGAGTGGCGATTCCAACAGAACTTGCTGCGCCGCTTTGTTGGACCACGTTTTGGTGTGCAGCTGGTACATGGCGAAGGGAATCAGCCAGAGCGCGTTTATCTCTTGCGCAAGGGCGTTGACCTGGAGTAGCTGTTCGACAGAGACGTAGTGGAAGTCGCTGATGGTGGTATTTTCTATATTCTCGACACCTTCCTGATCGATGGGGAACGCCGTGCTGAGGTGATAGAGCGCGCACTGGCGAAGGTGCTGGACGCCGTACTTGTGGCTGAGGCGGAGGACGGCAAGGACTTTATCCATGCGGATGTGTCGAGGATAGACCTCAAAATCCCTAGGGACATTCCCGTTAGCTGAAGCCAGAAGCCTGCATAGATCACGTACCCGGGCACCAGCATAGACTTCAACCAGTACATGACATCCTGAGGAGAGTCCGGCAGTGCCACTATAGGCAGTCCATCGATCGTCTCAGAGCAGACGGGCTTAGGGACGGAAAACATGTCCGATAGGACGGGCGAGTTGGCCGCCAGGACACCCTTGTGGACGCAGCAGAACCGGGTGGCATCTACGCGAATGATGATGTTGCCGTCAGGAAACCACAGGCCCTGCACCATTTCCGACATAATAGCTTGTAATGGCGGTCTTCTAGAAGAAGAGGGCGAACGAAGATGCTCGGAATGAGCGAGATAATGGTTGCGCTCCAGCCACGTTTAAGCCGCAACGCATGCACGTGACATCTGCGTTTCTGTCACATGATCAGTTCAACTTTTCAGCGTCCGGTGTTCGCCGAATATCAGCCTGACCGCGCTGTGGGCTCTGAAGATAGCGGAATTATTTGATACTATATTGGAGGCCGTATGTGGTGTACAGCCAGATGTGCTGCTTTTTCAGGGAACCTTGCTTGTTCTCAAGTGACGCGCAGAGCTGCTTAGGATTTGCACGTTATTCGCTTCATTTTTTGTGCTGTCTTCTTCCTTCTACCACCATGACTGGAGGTGAGAGGTAGGGAATCAAAAACACGGCGGGCGTCATGCACCTGCTTATTTGTTGACGCACGCGTGTTCACAGATTTGGGTCCGGTCTCACATGAGAAAGACCAAATTTGTCAGATGCTTCCTGGCGAGGCGTCGCACCATTTTCGGGGCAGATTCCGCTTGTCGTAAGGACGCCGCAGATGAACTGTTGGTGCACACATGCACACAGGTCCTGTAGTATGTAAGTTGCCTACCCCTTTTTTTCCCATCGCGCTGAGAACTTCCTTCGCTCGCTTCTTGTTGTAGAATCGTAAAGCCCCTGGACGTCTTTGCTACTTGAACGCAGGGAATAAATTGAGGCTACGATCGAGCAGGTAACGGAGTCGGCAAGGAGGCGGAGCGGATAGTTTGCCCCGGCCCGCCTTCGCCGGGTCCATGCCTTTTGATTGGTCCCCCCGTCGCGCGGCGCTGATATGCAAGAATCCGAAGAGACCGCGAGGGGTCCTCCGATAGGCGCTCCCTCTTGCTCTTGACCACATCCCCCAGCCAGCACCGACGATGGAAGCAATGGAAGTGGACACGCTCGCTCCGGTTTGGCTCCCCGCCGAGCTCGAGGACGAAATCCTGTCGTGGGCAGCCATCCTCGTCCCCAGCGACGCTCTTTCCCTCACCCTCGTCTCCCGCCGAGTGCACAACGTGTGAGTGGCCCGCACAGCATCCTGCCAGCTTAGCTTACCCTCGCCGCGCTAGCATCAACCCCCTCATCTACTCCACCGTCGTCCTCGACTCCTCCGCGCGCCATGTCGTAAACCTCGGGCGCGTGCAAAAGTTCCTGCGCACGCTGGACATGAAGCCGCCCGCGTTCTTCGCGCGCGCGGTCAGGAGCCTCTGCATCACCTGCGCCGTCGGCCCCGAGATCGCCGCGCGCGTGCTCGCCATCTGCTCCGGCGTCCAGCACCTCGCCTGCTGGGTCAAGTTCGACGACCGCGAGGCGATCGTCCCCTTTCTCCATCGCATGCCCCTCCGCTCCCTCAACATCGAGCTCGGCACCTTCAATACCGTCCTCTCGCCCCTTTGCCGCGCACGGGACGACGGCGCGCCCTCAGCACCGGCTACAGACCGCCAAGTGGCAGTCTCCGCGTGCTCGTGGCCCGCCACCCTCAAACACCTCGAGCTCGTCTACTGGGATACTCCCCCCGCCCTTGCGGACCTCACGGCGCTTCCCTCGCTGACCCAGGTACGTTCATCATTCCCCTCTCCGCTCGCATCACTCACCGCGCGCAGGTCAACCTTTTCTGGGGTCAGGACGGGCCGTACCCGGAGGCGATCACCACAGCCATCGAAACCTGCGCCCGTCTCGAGATTCTCCGCGTGCTCGTTTACGACGCCGTTGAGGACATCGACGGACGGTTGCGCGACCTCCACGAGGATACGCGGGTCAAGCGCTGTGTCCCCGCCTCCCCTGCCGTCAAGATGTGGTCAAACTACCTTGACGGATCGGGCCCGGGCTGCTGGTCGACATGAGGGCGCTATTATACTCCTTGAGCGCGCTATTATACTCCTTGAGCGCGCTACAGTACCCCTCGAGGTCGCCGCCGTACTCCTCCAGGTCGCTGCTGGACGCCTTAAGGTCGCCACCAGATGGTTTACGTGCTGAAAAGGTTACCGAGGGCCGTTAGAGGGCCTTCACCTTATTTATCGGATCGGGTCTGCAGCTAGCTGCGTGGTCGGGGTATTTATTACTAATGGGTTCCATCTCTCGAAGACGTGGTCGCTGCCCGCGACAATTTACTACTAATGCCATGATCTCACGTTCATTATATCCTAGATTAATAGAGCTTTCGTTCCCGGATTCTTCCTTGGGTGCTGCTTGACAAACAGCGCGAGCTCTATGAGGTCTACATCTAAAGTACGTCTTCTGAACAGATCTAAGGGAAGGGGAACTTGACAGTCTTGACTGTAAGTGCGGTCTCCGAAATACATAATGGGTCCCGGTAAGTCGTGCATGCACGCTGTCGTGCTCTATATAATTCGCATCGCGGCCAGTGATGCCAGGCGGTCTCGGGACAGGCGGAATCGACCCCGGAAATGGTGCAACGTCTCGCCAAGGGCGCTATCACGCCTGCAGCCGGCACCGTAACTGCTGGAGGCGATCTAGGTAACTACTGGACCCGAAGTCGGCAACTTCTGCGAGCGACGTCTGCAACTGCTGCAGTCGTACTTACAATAAACTCCAGTATTAGGGTGCTAGTAGCTACAAACTCCAGCAGTGGGGGTGTGCCCCCTCAACGTAATTTCGCCACAGCGACGCCCCCTCATGCGCACGGCTCGCCAGGTACTTGACCTTCCCCGCGGTGTGGATGTCCGGCAGCTGCAGCAGCATCACGCGCAGGCACTGCAGGCGCGGCGGCGACAGCAGCACGTCCATCACGCGCGGAGCCGGGCGGCTGAACCCGCGCAAGTTCACCTCGCGCAGCGCGGATAGGGGCGCGAGGTCAGGGAGGGGGAGCGTGTCGAGCGGCCGGGTGCCCCAGTACGCGACCTCGAGGAACTCGAGCGTGGCGCAGTAGCCGGGGAGGGAGTTAGGGTCTGCGTCCTCGGGGATGCAGGAGGCGAAGGCGAGGAAGTGGGTCGTGAGGCTGCGGAGGGGCATGGGGCGGATGAGCGGGGCGAGGCGGATGCGCCAGTCCTTCCAGCAGACGAGGTTGACGACGCCGGTGCAGACGGAGAGGATGCGCACGGCGTCGGAAGGGGGGACGAGGGAGTGGATGTAGAGGTTCTTGACTGCGCGTGCGAAGAACGAAGCAGGCTTAGAGTCGACAGCGATCATGAAGGACTTGACGCGCGCGTAGAGCGCGTCGCGGTTCGGGTGGTCCAGCACGACGCTGTTGTAGACGATGGGTTCTATGCTGTTTTCGCGTTAGGTGAGTGCGTATTTTCAAGCTGACAACATGACTGACAGTCTCTGGACGTCCTTCGAGACATATACGAGTTCCAATGCGTGTTGATAGTCGGACTGCGCGGCATGCTGCAGTATCTCTGCTGCTATGTCCCAAGGTATGTCTTGTACCGGTGTCAGAAGGTGAGAAGGCCCAGCGGAGTCAAGCATTCAATTCTAGTCCGGAGAAAAGACGAGGGGGAGCCGGAGAGACGTGGCAGGAAGCAAGCAAGGTATACCACTCTGAGGTGGTGGCGCGCACCGGGACGTGCCGGGCCGGGATAGGCACCGAAGAAGCATCCGAAAACTTGCCTTATTTGGTAAGTTTGGACACGTGCACACAGTTCCGAGCGTTCCGGAAAGTTCAACTAGTATTCGACCCTCGCGTGCCCGTTGCCATTGTGCGTGTTGTCCCCCTTGCCAGTCCTATCTATGCATCCCTTGCTTGATCCACTGTGGATGTCTGCCGGAGCACTGGCGTCAGCATCGGCCGTGTTCAGCCACCAAATTTCGAGGGAGCGCCCATTCCTTGAGCGCCTTTGAATACAATACCATGGGATCCTTGGGTGGCAGCGGATGGAATTTACCCGATTGAGCCGTCTTTTAGTCCGCCACCCGTCGAATATGTGGCCCTCTCGGTGCTGGAAGTGGGATTACTCTCGAGTATAAAAGACCTCGAAGGTGCTCTATTCTCGTAATACAAGCCATACCCCCTCAGCACCAGCAAATTGTAGGAGCAACACAGTGGGCCGTACTTCTTCTCGAATTAGCACAAATGTCTTCCCCTCGTCGCATCGCTACCGTCTTTGGTGCCACTGGTCAGCAAGGTGCGTATTTGATTCTTTCTCTTGCTTTCTCGCTTCCCCACCTCCCCACCCTCCTTTCGCCCACCCCACCTAAACCACCCTCCCAGGCGGCTCCGTCATCACCGCCCTCCTCGCCGACGGCACCTTCACCCCGCGCGCCGTTACACGCGACGCAAGCTCCCCCGCAGCGCAAGCGCTCTCAGCGCGCGGCTGCGAGGTCGCGGAGGCGGATACGGGCGACAAGGACGCTGTGCGGCGCGCGGTGGAGGGCGCGGAGTGCGTGTTCGGCGTGACCGTCCCCTTCACGCCCGTGCCGGAGCTGGTGCAGGGCACGAATATGGTCGACGCGAGCAGGGAGGCGGGCGTGAGGTTTTTTGTGTGGAGGTGAGTAGCTTTTTCCCTTCGCTGCCTTTCCTTTCCGTTCCAGGCTTAACTGTGTTTCTCGGGCAAGCCGCTTAATGTCGATCAATGAACATTACTGACCACCTCCCCACCCAGCTCCCTCCCCAGCGTCAAGGCCATCTCAGGCGGGAAGTACACCAAGGTGCAGCACTTCGAGGACAAGGCGGAGATCGAGGCGTACCTCAAAGCCTCGGGCGTGCCCAATGCGAGCATCATGCCGGGCTTCTTTGTGGAGAACTTCATGTCGACGTGAGTCCGAGCTCTCGCTCGATCAGAGAGCTCCTTCCTCTACTATGAGCTTCCTTCTTTCACGCCCTGCAATCGCCTAGTCAGCGCTCGTCCGCCAGACATTCAATGCCGCGCTTGTGACCACCACAAACTAACGTACCCCTGCCCCTGCCCAGCATGCCCCTCAAGCCCACCGGCGCCGGCTACCACATTGACACGCCCTCCTCGCTGACTGCGACGAACACCGTCTGCTGGATCGGAAAGGAGATGGGGAGCGCGGTCGCGGCGCTGATGCGCAACTATGCGGATAAGGTGAGAGGCGTCCGTGCTCGCGTGCTCTTCCCGACCGCGTTCTTCCCGACCGCGTTCTTCCCGACCGTGTTCATACTTTTACGGGACAGTGATAAGACGCAAAAGAGATACTGACTGCACACCCAGCTCGACGAGATCAGCGGCCAGAACTACATCCTGGGCCACGGGCGGGCGACGCTGGAGGAGATTGTGGCGGAAATTTCGAAGGGTAAGTGATGTCCGTAATTGGTATGAAGACCAGGGAGTGCTGACCGGCACCGCTAGCACTCGGCAAGCCCGTGACGATCAAGCAGGTGGGGAAGATGGGTTTTCCGGCGTTGGATGAGATGGTGCGTGTTGCTAGCATCGCTGTTCATGCCACCTTTCCCGTCAAGAACACTAAGAGCTCACGAGCATGTCTCGCAGTTCGACTTCAACGCCGAGTACGACCGCTACGAAGGGAAGCCGTGCCCGGATCCTCGCTTGCTGGCTCTGGGCGCGGAGGTGGGGTCAGTCGCCGAGTTTACGATGAAGGTCCTGAAGCCGTTCTTGGAGAAGGAGGCTGCGAAGTAAGGGATTTGCGAGATGAGGTCGAATTGCAGTGTAATTAGAAGGAAAATGTTTGTGGCAAACTATGAGGAATAGAAAGTCTGTTCATGCTGTGGTTGCCCGATCTACGTGAAGGAACATGCTCCGCGACCTGTTGTGTGCGTCAGACTGTGTACAAGGGGACACGGGGGGTAGAAGATCAGAGAGAAGATATAGAGTTATAGACTCGCTATCAATGCAAGGTCGCGTGTGAACGCACCTCGCTCGGCGTATGAATGAATTCGATACGAAAGTTTGCATCATCAGAGCACAATGAAAGGTTGACTTACCCAGTCACCGAGGTAAGCAATGCCCCTCAGGCTTCAGACCACCGAGGTCTGTGCTACGCAAGCAGCAGGGCGTCAGCGGGACGGCATGGTCGTCGCGAACAAGCCGCGGAACCGGGATCAGTCACACGTCACTCCTTGTGACAGGTCGGCCGGCGCTTCCGGTGGCGGTGCACACGATCTTATTGTTCCCGTTTTGTCCAACAATGAACATCATGCACGGTCCCGGCGGGCAATGCACCAATCCCATGGCAACCCCTGAAAATGGTCGTGCCATCAAAATGAGGAGCAGAATCGATAAAAACGCAATCCGTCTTTTGTCCCAGACCACCACCACGACCCCGCCGCCACGCGCGCTGCGCCTTTCTTCTCCTCCCTCTTCTCCCTCCCTCAGGCCACGCGCCTTTCTTCACGTTCACGCTCTCTTACGCCCCCTCGTGCTGCGCACGCACTCCTTTGACGCCCGATAGCAAGATACTCGAGTAGTATCTGCCTTTCACGCTCTTAACCCCTACCTCTGCGATCGACACACGTAAATCCACGAACCGCACGCAAGATGTTGCCCCCTCGCGCATGTGAGTACGTTCAGAGTGGCCAGGGCTCCCTCTGACGCGTGGCACAGACTTCTTCATCGGTCTGAACATCGTCCGGACCCTCAGCATCATCGCGCTCCTGCTGGTCTTCGCGTCCAACATCGAGACCCTTGTCCACGACATTGAGGCCGTGAACCGCTGGACTGCCGCCGACAAGGCCGCCGATGACTCGGACAGCAGCTCCATGAACTCGACGATGACAGACTACCTGAACGGGGACTACATCGAGTGCGTCGGCCTTTGTCTTTCGCTTTGTGATTGTAGGCTGACAATAGTGAGCAGAGGCAGCACCGTGCCCAACCAGGCTGCGGGCATCTTCTGGGCGGTGCTCAACCGGCTCTTCATCCTCTTCCAGGTCATCGTCCTCCTCCTCTCCGAGCTCGGCTGGCCCATGGCCTTCTTCAACCGCTTCTTCCCGATCCTGGGCGACGACTTCGGCCTCGGCGCCCTCGGTGTCATCCAGTGCCTGTGCGTGTTCTTTCCCTCCTTCCCTCCTACGTTCCCCTTCCCCGTTCTATCTTCCCTCTTCCCCAAATTCTCTTTCTCTTTCACTCCCGCCACCCAACACTGCATACTAACCCCTCCCCAGCCTCGGCGCCTCCATCCTCTCGCACCACATCGACGACTTCACGCTCGTCTCCGCCTTCTTCCTCTTCTCCATCGGCATCCTGAACATCCTCGCCGGCCTCATCTTCCGCGCGGGCGCCAAGTCGAAGCGCTCCATCTTCTGCTGGCGCGAGCACGCCAAGGCGTCGCTCCCCACGCACGTCGGGCCCGTCGACGTGTCGAACATCAAGGCCCCGTCGTTCGTCTCGAACGCGTGGGCGGAGAAGAGCAATGCCTTTGCGGGCAAGTTTGGTGAGTGGCGTGAGGTCTAGTTATGGTTTAGACAAGACAGCTGACACTATTGCAGGCGCGGCCAAGTTCCCCGAGGAGAAAGGCTACGGCGCGAGCTCGTTCGGCGAGAAGACCAGGGCGGGCCCGAACACCTACACCACCTTCGAGAAGCCCACCCAGCAGCCTGACCCGGCGTCCAAGGCGGGCTTCGGCTTCGGCCGCCAGGGCGAGAAGGCGGCCGGTCTGAAGGGCTACCTCATCACGAAGCCGATTGAGACGCTCCCGCGGTACGCGGCGAAGCTGAACGCGGCGAGCAAGTAGAGGGTAACCCCAGCGGTCACTCTTTTGCTTGCTTTGCTGGCCAAGTACAGTTCTACCGACGCGCCACTCATCGAGGAATCGCCACTCACATAGAGGAGACGAAGTACACGCATTTTTAACGGGTATTATGGACAAGACTACGCTATCACGGGCATTGTTCTCCTGCCATTGGGAGACTACACAGTTTCCTCCTGCCATGGGAGACTACACAGTTTCCTACCGCAGGAGACTGCATAATTACTGGAGAGGACCGCTGCGCGGGCTCTCCACTGTATCACCTACTTACGACTTGGAATCTGTGTAGCATATATTTACGAGGCCCTCTCGTAGGGTAGCGCAATGCAATCTTGTTGCGCTGACAAACATGAGAGAAAACGGCAGAGGAGCGTCAAGAATCAGGATGTTGAACTTCCGGAGCCGCAAGCACGTGGTCAACTGGTCACGTGGTATCCGCCCATAGGTGCCTACAGGCTACAACAAACCTTTGCCTCCTATCGTTCGTCCATCGCGTGCTTGGGGAGTGTCCAAATGGCATCAGGGGAAGGCTACAGAATCTATGGAGTTGATATGGGTGATGCGAAAGGTGCGAGATAGTAATTAGGGGGAAGGAAGGCGACAGACGTCTATCAATCCGCTCTCAGCTACGGACGCGTACCGACGTCGTATCATCGGTGTGCTTTACACGCGGCCAGAGCTTCTGCTGGTGATCAACGTCGTATTAACACCTCCGCAAGTTCGCAGAGAAGCCCTTCGTCGTTGTCCAAGCCTGATACAAGCTGGCCTTGGCGACACCGCAAACGCAAGTGCCGTAGCAGCGAACACCGATACCATGGCAGTCACCTGCGCGCGGAGGTTCTACTACGAGCCAAGGGAGTTGACAATATAGCCTCCGTGAACCTCAATGATGGCTTCGTAAACCTCGAGGATAGCTTGGGAGGCGCCGCGAACCACGAAGTCCTACCCTCCTTTATTCTCGAGGCACCCATGACACCGATTCTCATTCCCTCCGCAACCTGTGACGCCGATCTCGTCCTCGTCTTCGCAATGGGATGGGTCAGGACGGGTGTTCCCCGACCAATAGTCAACTCCATCGCTACCCATCGATGACCGAGTAGGTTCCCTTCTCGGAAAGTACGCAGAAAAGATGCATTTCAGAGCTCCCCTTTTGGGTCCGCGCAATTCAAACCGCCGCTCTAGCGCCGTCATCAGGCTCGGCGCGCCGTCGAAGGCCGTCGATCTGTTGCCCGTGTGCACTGCGGCAGTCCACGTTCGAGGGGCGGTCGCGCAGGCCTGGGCCCCGGAGGCGAGTCTGTGGTGGCAGGCGCGCACAGGGCGGCCGTTGCGGTCGACGACCGAGTGCGCGCCACAACCCAGCCTATCCCGCGCGGGCCGGGACCCAAAATAAGGCGGTCCCGCCGCGCCCCGTCGGGCGAGCGGCGATATCTACGAACGGAACTGGGAGGCGAGTCGGAAGAGTTTGGTTAGAGAGGGGAACACCATCGCGGACGGGCGAGTGCTCCGGGGGTCTCGCAGCTGACGTGCCATTGTGTTCAATTCTGACGCTGTGGCATGCACTGTAAGGAACGTGCTCGGGATCGGAGAGTGGCGCGAGGGTCCGCGGTGTGAGATTAGTAAATGCGAGAGTACGGATGGGTTAGGATGGGTAGGTAGACAGGGTCGTAGCCCAGGTGCGGGAAGGACTGCGAAGGACTGTTCTTCGACCGCGCGCCTACAATTGCGCGCATGGATAGAATAGAGCGTCGCCCTCGAGGGGGACTCGACCAGGGCTGGTGGTGGCGCCCGACGGGACTGGCTGGGCATTTGCAGATGGCGCGCAGTCCAGGCCGCCGCCGATGTGTTCATCCCGTTTTGTCAGTATCGATCGGATCTTTCGGGCGTGGGTATAAAAGGCGCGCCGCCCGCCGTCTCCCTCTTTCCTCAGCACTCTCATCCAGAGCACTTCCCTCTCCCATCGCATCCCATCACACAATAATGGTGAGCACCGCGGGCGACGGCGAGCTCGCAGACAGCTGATATCTGCTCGCGATAGGCCGTGAAGGTTGGAATTAACGGGTTCGGTGCGTACGGCCCAGATTGGCGCAGATCTCGCCCTGACTCTCTCCGCAGGTCGCATTGGCCGTATCGTCCTCCGTAATGCCCTTCAGCTGGGCAACATCGAGGTCGTCGCCGTTAACGAGTGAGTGCAACGAGCTCAGTTTGTACTTCCGAGTCTGACGCAATTCAGCCCGTTCATCGCCCTTGACTACATGGTCTACATGTTCAAGTACGACACCGTCCACGGCCGCTACAAGGGCACCGTCGAGGTGAAGGACGGCAAGCTCGTCGTCGACGGCCACGCCATCACCGTCTTTGCTGAGAAGAACCCCGCCGACATCAAGTGGGGCTCCGCTGGCGCCGACTACATCGTCGAGTCCACCGTGCGTCATATATGCGCGTCTACGTATTGCGCTTCCTAACCTCTCTTTAGGGTGTCTTCACCACCGTCGAGAAGGCGTCCCTGCACTTGCAGGGTGGCGCGAAGAAGGTCGTCATCTCGGCCCCCTCCGCCGACGCCCCGATGTTCGTCGTCGGTGTCAACCTCGACAAGTACGACTCGAAGTACCAGGTCATCTCGAACGCGTCCTGCACGACCAACTGCCTGGCGCCGCTCGCGAAGGTCATCCACGACAAGTACGGCATCGCCGAGGGTCTCATGACCACCGTGCACGCCACGACCGCCACCCAGAAGACCGTCGACGGTCCGTCGCACAAGGACTGGCGCGGTGGCCGCTCGGTCAACAACAACATCATCCCCTCGTCGACCGGCGCCGCCAAGGCCGTCGGCAAGGTCATCCCCTCGCTCAACGGGCGTCTCACGTACGTTTGATCTTGCCCGATCTCCTTAACGACCTCTAAAATCCTTTGTAGTGGTCTCGCCTTCCGTGTCCCGACCCTCGACGTCTCCGTCGTCGACCTCGTCGTCCGCCTCGAGAAGGAGGCGTCGTACGACGAGATCGTCGCGACCGTCAAGGAGGCGTCCGAGGGCCCGCTCAAGGGCATCCTCGGCTTCACCGACGAGTCCGTCGTCTCGACCGACTTCACCGGCGCGAACGAGTCGTCCATCTTCGACTCCAAGGCCGGCATCGCCATCAGCAAGAGCTTCGTGAAGCTCATTGCCTGGTACGACAACGAGTGGGGCTACTCCCGCCGTGTCTGCGACCTCCTCGTCTACGCGGCGAAGCAGGATGGTGCTCTCTAAGCGGCGAGCCTGACGGCGCGCTCTCAGTGAGTGTCTGACCTCGGACGCTTGTACTTTACCTCTACATAGACTGGGCCGGAGAGTAAAAGAAGAAAGGAATGTAACGTTGTACAACATGCCTAATAATTGTACGATCCAAACAAAATGATAGATTGGACGTGTGGAATGTCTTCTTTGTGGGATGTCTGTTGACCTCTGGCGCTTGATTTGACGCATACATCCAGCTGCCAAGAAAGACTAGTGCACATCCTGCTTGGGAGTAACTATCTTGCGTGCTATGCCACTTGGCCATAGCGCGGCGGCGGACATCCGCGAAGACGGGAGGCTACGGAGGCCTGGATAGATAAACCGCAACGAACATCTTCGGCAGGCGTTCGACAGGAATCAGCGGGTAATGGCACCGGTACGTGCTTTCTGCGCACTACCTCCTGATTATCGACATCCAGATACGACAAAAATCATCCGCCGCACACACGTCTTTCCACTTTGAGCATCGGACGAGACGGAAGACGATGTCAATCCGTCCTGCTGGCGCCCTGCTAATGGTTCGGTCCGTCTCGTACGACATCACCATATCTTCCAACCGCACGACTCTACAACAAGCGTTTCCGCCAAATATGTTCGACAGAGGACGTGCCACTGAATAGCTCGCCCAGGTCCACATGTAGGCGCTGATGGACGCACATCACATGACACGCGCCTTATCACGCGACTCGGTCCCGGAAGTTCAACTTCCCGTTCGGTGCTCCGTTTGTGGACACATTCCTTCCTCCTTCCTACCTTGCCCGGCTTTCCTCATACAACCGCTCGCCCGTGTTAAGGTCACCCCGTCGTTCTGCCCTGCCGAGCCCCTGCTCATCTCTTTACCTATCCTGCAATGCCGAGCTCCCAAGCTCTCCTGGCATTTGTGCTGACTTCGCGTCCGTCGTCCCGCCCCCAGTCACTCCTCTCAAATTCTCAAAATCAAGTCAATGGCATAGAGCGTTGGATTGCATAAGGTCTGGACATAGATCAATCGACAGCCAATAACAGTACAGCGCATATGTAAAAGAATAAATATGGTACAGATATCGGGGAGATTTGGAGGATAGAGGAAGTAAGAGGGCATCGACAGGGACCAGGAGAAAGGGAGTATCAACAATGACCAGGCGGAAGGGTAACATCGACAATGACGAAACTGGGAACACCATGAGCAGCGTAAACCTCGTCAACGCATGGACACTTGTATGGCAGGCCACTACGTGTCGAGCAAGTCACTACGCGTCGTCAGTCAGTCCTTTGAGGAAGCGCAAAACAAGGTATATAGATTTCTGGTCTGGAAGTATTTTCATAGCAAGAGCAAGATGTGGACAGCGAGGGCACAGCGAAAGGTCCGATGCGATGGTACGTGAGGCGGTCTTGGAGTCAACTGGCTGAGTTAACAAAGGTTGACTGGTAGGCCGGTGCGATGCGGGTGTCGTGTCCGACGTTGTCGGTATGTTGGTGGCGTTTAGACGTCGTTGGGATGCGTTTTCGACTTTGAGGGAGTAATGGGTGTCGTAGTGGACATTGTTGGTGTGAGTTGATCGTCTTCGACGTTATCGGTAATGTTGTTGTCGTGGTTGACGTTGTTGACAATGGACAATGAGGAGACGTGAGGCGTCAAGAGCCGTATCTGCAATGAGTATCTTGCGCACACGCTAAAGCATGCGTGAGGTTTAGGCGAGGGGTGATGTTGAAGGGGATGGCGTCAGAGAACGGAATGTCGTCGAGGAGTTGGATGGGGGGTATCCTGCCGAGTAGGCAACGCAGCCCTTACGCCGGCACCGGCGCCCTCCTTGGCGTGATCGTCTTGTTCTCCTTCTCCTCCGCCTCAGAACCCTCCGAGATCGAGCTCACGCTCGCGCTCAGCTTGCTCGCCAGCGTCTTCGTCGGCCCCGTCGACGAGGGCGCCCTCCGGTGCGCCGGCACCACTGACGGCGACGGCTTCGCCGCGGTCGAGCGCGCCAGAGCAGATGTACGCGGTGCGGGCGTCGGCGTGCTCGCGAACGACGCGCGCGGCTTGGCGGCGGGCGCGCCCACGCGGGAGGTGGTAGCGTTGGTGGGGCGCGTCGTCTTGGAGAGGGCAGAGACGCTGCGCGGGCCCGTGCTGATGCTCTCGGTCGAGCCCTTGCGGTCGTGGGCGGAGGTCGCGGAGCTGGCGTCAGACATGGCGGACGGCGGGCGCGAGACGGTAGGCGTGGTGAAGATGGACGACTCGCGTCTGTGCGTGCCGGCCTTGGCAGGCGTAGGGGCACCGACAGAGGTGCGCGAGCTTGCACGGCGCTTGACCTGGTAACAATGAGCTATCGTCGCTATCGAACACGCAAAAGGGTACTCACCATGTCCACCTCCTGCTGCTTGGCTTCGAGAGCAATATTGAGACTCTTGATCTCCTCCTTATCATCCCCATGCTGCTTCGCCATCTGCACCAGCTTCATCTCCTTATCCGCGCTATCCCGCTGCAGATCCTGCACATGCCGGCGCAGCTTCTCCAGCTCCTCCTGCAGCTTCGCCAGCCGGTCCTTCGTCGAGTTCACCTCGATGTCCGCCTCGGCCTTCTCCCGCATCAGCGTCTCCAGTGTTCGTTTCGTCTCGCCCTCCTGGCCCGCGGCCTCGGATAAGGCGCGGCCCTGCTGCTCGAGCGCGCGCGCGTGCTCGCGCTTGAGGTTGCTCATCTGCTCCTGCACGTCCTCCGCAGCGCGCTTCTGCTCCGAGAGCTGCTGGCTGAGCTGCGTAATCTCGACGTCGCGCTTGCGGATGAGCTCCTCGACGCGGGACACGCTCTCATGTGCGAACTCGGCCTCGCGCTCCAGCTCGTGGACGCGGTCCTGCTGTTCAGAAACCGCGTGCTCGAGCTCCTCGATATGGTTGCGCTCTTCAGACAGGTATTGCTCGAGCTGTATGCGCGGTCAGCGTACGAAAAACTGCTGTATCAAAACACGCTTACCTCCTCCTTGTCTTTGGCAAGCGCCTCCTTCTCATCCCAGAGCTGCTGCGCCTCCGCCTCATACTCATTGCGCTTGTTCTCGCTCTGCGTCCACTCCACCTCCATGCCGTTCATCCTCTGCTCGAGATCCTCCACCATAGCCTTGAGCTGATCGCGCTCCTCCTCCGCGTGTTCCACCTTCCTCTTCATCTCCTCCGCATCCTCCGACATCTTCTCCGTGTGCTGCCACTGCGCCTCGAGCTCGGCGCGCAGCGTGTTGTACTCCTCGTCGCGCGTGTGCAGCTGCGCGCACTTCGCGTCGTACTCTTCGCGCAGGCGCTGTTTCTCCTCACGCAGCTGCTCGACCTCGACGGCGAGGCCCTCGGCGCGCGTGAGCAGCTCCGCGCGCTCCTCCCTCCACTGGAACTCGGCCGCGCGCTGCTGCTCCGCCGCGTGGTCGCGCGCCTCGTGCGGCGCGGCCAACCGCCTGAGCTCGTCCTCGTCTACACAGACACTGACGTTGCCCATCTGCTCAATCTGCGCGTGAGCAGCCTGGATACCATCCTGCAGCGCCCGCGTGCTCTCGTCGCGCGTGCGCAGCGTCTCGCGCAGCTCCTCCGCCTCGTCCGACCGCTCGCGAAGCGCGCGCTGCAGCGACGCGACCTCGTCGTGCAGGTTGTCCTCTCGCCGACCCATCGCCTCCTTCTCGCGCTCGAGCTCAGCAATCTGGCGGTGGAGCGTGCGCAGCGCCTGTCCGCTCGCCTCGTCCATGATGCTGCGCTCCATGCTGACCTGCTGCGAGCTGTCGACCTCTTCCTGCAGATAGCGGACGTGCTTCTCCAGCTCGAGGACCTTTTTGCGCATCGCGCGGAGGGTGGCGCGGCGCTTGGACTCCTCCTTGTCGGCCTCGGCGATGCGGCGCTCGAGGATGTGTACCGTCTCGTCGCGAGCGCGCAGGTCAGTCTCGTACTGGCCAACAAGCTCCGTCTGGAGGGCGAGCTGCGTCTGAAGCGAGCAGATGAGCGCGTCGTCCTTCGACATCTTTCTCGAGTGCATAGAGCTGCTGATGGACGACTTTGGAGGCGTGGTGGGGATCATCGTTTGAGGACCGTAGTATGTGTTGGCGTGAGCATTGAAGGGGTCAGGCTGAGGAGCCTGCTCCGGCTCGACAACAATGTCAGTAGAGGATTCGTCGTTGATGTCCAACTCCGGCGGAGACTTGCCGCCTGCAGGTGAGGAGCGCATCATGGAATAGAAGCGGGTATCGCTGAACGCCCGACTGCGGCTCTTCGCGCTCACAGAGGAGGCGGGGGAGTCCGTCAGCCTGGAAGACGGAGATACGCTCGACGGCTTCAGCTCACTCGACGTGTACGCCACCTCGGAGGAGGACGCAACGGAGGAACGCTTCGTGGAACTTGACTTATCAGACATCTTCGAGTCGCGCTTCGAGTTGCCCTGCCCCATGGAATGGTATAGGGTCTGACCGAAGCTGAAGGACTGGCTGCGGTCATGTCCAAGGAGCGACGGAAGACGCGGGGGCTTCTCCTGCGCGTGGAAGATGCTCTCCGCAGGTGGACCAGGCTCGGGAATGACGGGGAGCTGGGGAGGCCCCTTCATCGACTCGGTCAAGTCAACGACAGGCGAGACCTCCTCCTTTTGCTTCCCCTTGCCCTTCGCCGCCGGAGTCGACGTCAAGCCATGGCCACTCAGGTCCGCAGACATTTCCGGGAGTTGGTTCTGGATGTCGAGCGCGAGGCTCAGACCCGGTGGCGGCATGGGCGGGAGCTGAATCTCCTGTGAGATGTCGAAGGGATTGCTGTTGTTCGCAGCGTCCTCCCCCTCACGGGGTGATGAGGTGGCAACGGGCCCATCTTCATCGTGCGGAGGAGAGAATAAGTTGCCGAGGCTGGGCCGCGATTTGCCCTTCGGCGATAGAATGGCTGGCAACGTCTGAGTGCCGGAGGCGCGTTGTAGCCGCTCCATGAAGTTCGCGTCCTCGACGACGGGACCCAGATTGGACTCGTCGACGGAGGTGTTGGGACTGATGGTCATGTATGCGTTCCTCGAGAAGAACCGCACGTTCTGGCCTGTGCCCGGGGTATTCGGTTCGCGCATGATGGAACGGACAGAGCCGTATTTGGTTTCGTCGCCCATAGCAAGGGGTTGGGGACGCATTGCAGACGGTGGTGCGGTGGGACTACGTTGGTTTTGAGGGCGTCCATCAGGGTGATCGGGTTCGGGAGACTTCAACGCGTCAAGTGAAGGACGGGTGCGCAGCAAGTCAAGGGAAGGACTGCGACGGAGCAGGTCGATGGAAGCGCGGCGCATACTGCCGTTCTTCTTGGTGTCCTTCACCTTCTCGGGGCGCCCAAGGCCGTCCAGATGAGGACGTTCCGTGCTGCGGCCGACGGAAGCTTGGGAGGCTGCACGATGATGAGCAGGAGTGGCAAAGATCGACGATAGTGTACTCACCGTTACCATTCTGAAAATGCAGATGTGAAGAGACCTTACTTGTGAATGCTCCCGGCAACTTGAAGGGAGATGGCGAGCGTATGGATTCCTGATCTAGGTCTTGCTGCTTCGGTGGTCGCTTGAAGACGCCGCGCAGGCCATGTTTCGACGGTGAGTCTGGCCGTGGGGGCTGCTCGGGCTGTTGGTGAAAGACCGAGAGGTTCGGGTGCTGATCCAGGACGCGGCCCATCACGTCGGGGTGCGGGTGCGTTGGCTCAGGCTCATCGTGTGCCTTGCCAGACTTGAAGGCGCCGGAGATTTTCGACCACATCGTTGTCGTCGGCGGCGGCGACGTCGTCGTTCAGCGTCTTGAGGCGGGTCGTGGCCGAGGACGGAGACGGTCGGGGCGAACGGCGGCGACTGTTGAGACGAGGAGGGACCGTTGCGACGTCACGCTCCCTTGTTGATGCAAGCACGCGACAGAAAACAAGACACAACAACGCGAAAGTTCTCACGTCACATGCCCGTGTCTGTCACGTGTAGCATGTTCGACTTTTCTACGCGTGATTTCAATCCTTTTTCAGCGCATTTCCATCCCCGCTGCAGTACAATTCTCCGTGCAAGAAGGCTCATCATTTATATCTTTGATTCAACACATACATGTAAAGGCCAAGTCACAAGACATTACAAATGGAGTACTGAAAGCTAATCACAGTAATCAAGATTCAAGAGAGGTCGAAAGCGTCGTAAAGGTCGTAAGGATATGCATGCGCATCAAGATCGACGCGCAAGCAACTGAAGGAGCGTACTGCACCCATGTCGTGATTTCCACCGAACCATAAGCGGCTGGACAACCACTTGATGTCGTTAAAGTCTCAGAAACGAGGGGCCTTACCGCCCCGAACGTCCCACGTATGTAGACGCCGTTTTACTCTCTCATGTCCTGCGCCTTTGCTCCCCTGAGCTCGTCCCAAGAACCAATATCAAGAATGCCTGGCAGCGCATCCCATATGTTTCTGCAAGCTTTCGCGTAGAATTTCCGGAGGACCACGTTCTGACACACCGCGCATAGGGAGCTGTGTGAGACGATCTCGCTCGCTATGGTGCGCGCAGGGCTGTCTTCTGCCGGTGGGGAGTCCGAATCCGACCTCGTCCATACCGCCTCGATCTTCATGAAGCTGAAGGGCCTGGCGATCAACGGCTCGCGCAATTCGCCCCAGAAGATCTCCCGTAGCTTCCCTGCTTGTCTAATGCAGCACGTAGGGAGCGCTGGGCAAGGGCTTTCTTCCATTGCCTTGGCAAGGTTGAACATAGAAAAGTGGGCATCGCAGATCACCTCGATCAGCTCAAGGCGGGCCACGTCCTCCTCCGACAATGGGACGCCCGGGCTATCCAACCACGTCTCCTCGGTCGAGGCGATGAAGTGGAGGTCGTAGAAAAGGGCGGGCAGGATCCAGAGGGCGCCGACCTCGCGCGCGATGGGGAGGAGCGCGCAGAGGAAGTCGCGGTCAAACATCTCATCCGTGATGATGGTCATCTCGCGCTCGTAGTCGTCGAAGTACCACGGCCACCGGTTCTGGGTCCTGAGACTCGTGCCGAACTTGCCACCGAGGTGGAGGAGGCAGCGCTGGCGCAGGGTGTCCACAAGATATTTGTGACTGAGGCACAGGACAGCAAGGAGCTTGTCCTTGTGAATGCGCTGAGGGAAGCGCTCAAAATATCTGCATAGATTATCAGCCGATCACTTGCGATAATTTCTCGTTGAAAGCGCACCCCGGGAGCAGCATTGCCCTCAGCCAATGCAGGACCTGGTCGGGCCTGTCCGGAAAGGTGAAAAGAGGCGGGCGACTCGGATCGTCACCCGGGGGTTGGGGAAAAGCGAACATGTCCCGAAGGACAGGGGATGCTTCGGCAAGAGCGCTTCGGTGTACACAACAAACTTGGTCTCCGACGGCGATCTTGATGTCGCCGTCGTCAAACCATAGGTCCTCGATCCTCTGCTCCTCCACAGTCTGATCCTCCATGACTTGAGGGGAGACTGCGGCAGCGACGGTGGAAAGGACGATGGTATGCAATCGATGAGAGATCAAGCGAAGGTGGGAATGCGAATTTAAAGGTGGGAAACCGCAGAATTCGGGCGATTCGAACCACCGAAGAGAGGGTGTCACGGTTCAACTTCCTGTGACGTGACCGAACCAAATGCTATCAAGCATGCATACGGTGACCGTGATTGCACGACAAGTGTGTCGACGCGGAACGCACCCAGGTCAGTATAATATATGGCTTGCGCGAGATGCAGCTAGAAGCCACTAGGCTGGACGTCGGTCTTGCACGCGGGGCACTACGAAGATAGGTCCTGTGCACTTCTACGATTCGAAACGACTAGTCTCGAGACCAGCCGCCTCCGAACGCTTGCTATTAGTCCCGAAACCAGATCCCTCCAAGAGCCTGCCCATGGATCGTGTCAGCGTCATTATCATTCAGCGTTAAATAACAACAACACGTCGACTTGGTGTACGTAGCAATAAATAACATGGTCGTCTTCGCCTGGCAAGAGATCCTCGTCTGTGCATTGCAGACGGTAGGCAAGACGATAGGGCCCTGAAGACCCTGATAGCGGGGCCTCGAGACCCTCTATGAACAAGAGTGGGCTTGCATGAGTCGTTAGTAGGCATGCGCTAAGGGACGTAGATCATGGTAGCGCGAGGGGCTATCAGGCAAAGAGGGGGACAGCCGTTCCACATCCCCACATCCCACGTCCTATAGCCCACAATTACGCACATCCCCACCACACTCGCCCTATGCCTGCAAGTCCACCGACTTTTTGTTCTCCTCCCCGATCGCGTCCACGCCGTCAAGCGACCGCGACTGGTGCAGATTGCTCTGCGGGCCCTTGTAGTGGCGGTGGCCGCCGAGGATGTACCAGAGGCTGGGGGAGGAGTAAGCAAAGGAGGTTTGTGGGGTGGTTAGCGAGGAGGGTTAGTGAGTGGTGGAGGAAGAGGGAGAGAGGGGCGAGGGAGGAAGGGGGTTGAAGGAAGAGAGGGGCGAGGGAGAAAGAGCGAGAGAGCAAGGTGGGAGGGAGGGGATGCAAGACCAAGGACAGATCAAGGGAAGCGAAGACAAGCACTCACGCGGACATGAACATCACCCCGACGGTGATGACCGACGCGTAGTTCATGTTCTCCGCCGTCACGGGGAGCACGGTCGGGAATGAGAAGATCACGATGATGAAGAGTGTCCAGGTTATGCAGATCACTGGGCAAATGCGTTAGTACGCCACACCCTCTAGATTTCTCTTCTCCCCGTCCCCACTCCTTCATCCCTCTTCCTTGACCACGACCACGACCCCTCAAAAAAACCACTCCACTCACCATTCGCCGCCACCCCCACGAACCCATCCCCCATATAAAACGGCCCCGGCTTGAACATCACATCCGGATGGTTCGCGAACACCCTTCTCAAAAAGATGGGAATAATGTACGACAGGTCGAGCGCCATCGCCGTCAGGGAGAAGATCGCATTCGCGGCGATGGGCGAGGCGAGGTCGAGGAGGCCGGGGATGAAGGAGACGAGGGTGCAGATCCAGATCGCGTTGAAGGGGATGCCGTATTTGCTGTTGCGGCCGAAGAAGCCGGCGTCGGGGAGGCCTGGGGGTGGGGGCAATGAGTGGGGGATGGAGGAGAGGGGTTGGAAGAGGTCGGTGGAGGGTTGGTGGATGTGCGTCGGACGTACCGTGATCCCGAGAGAACGCAAAGACGGTACGCGAGGTCGCCTGCAGTGCAGTTTGCACAACGAAGAAAGCCGTGAGGCAGACTGGGACCTGGAAGGGCGAATCAAGTTAATGTGGTCCGTTGCCACAAATTGTCAGCCCTTACCCATAGCACCAATGCGCCTGCCTTGCCCATGCGTATGTTCATGATCTGGGGGAGAATGCGTCAAACTGTGTACGCCGCCAATTGCACGAAGCTCACCTCGAGCACAGGATTGCTGGCCGCCACGATATCCTCCCTAGTCCATCGTCAGCACGGTTCTCCCTATCACTATCGCTGGAGCTGCGAGAGAAGGATATACACACATGGGCCCCGAGCAGAGAATCAACACAATATTGACTAGAAAAATCTGCGCGTAAGCATATTGCCTATCGAGTAGACATCAACCACTCACACAGCCATCCTATCAGTCCCGTGCCAATAACTGTATCGCCAAGATGAGAAGACCACTCCCACCGTGTCTCTGATAAGACGCACCAGCAATGAAGATAGCAGACGGGGCTGCGAACTCGCGGTCAGCCCAGGGTAAACCAATGCAGGTCTGCTAAACGACCTACCGGCGTACGCGGCCCTCCGCACCTCCTCCCTGTGCCTAGTGTCAGTGGGAGCCACCGCTGCGTGAGGTTGTATACACACGAGATATGCGCCGTCGCGTCATAGTCGGTCATCTGCCGAAAGAAGCATCAGCGTCTGTCAGATTGTATTCGGGAAGCACGGGGGCAAAGAAAAGAAGCAGGGGCGGGCGCAAACCAAAAAGGTAAATAGACATTATAGACAACGGCTACTCACCGTCCATTGTACGCTGAGCAGCCCGAGGAGGAACGCGATGCCGTCGTTCCAGCCGCCTGTGCCGTTCATGATGCCTGCGCTGCCAAAGACGTAGCTAGCGGGGTGCATCTCGGAGCGTGGGGTGGTCGCGAGGAGCACGATGATGATCACTATATGCTATCGCTCAGCCTGATGCACGTTGGTGGATGAGGGGAATCAGCCGACGTACGGAAGGTGGCGCCGATGTTCACGAATACGAAGCTAGTGGTGAAGCGCGCGAGATAGCGCGTTCCCACAGAGTTCTAAGTCAGGTAAGGTCAGCATGGGGGGACAACACAGGACTGTGGAGACGCACTAGTATGCCATGTAGTGCCAGCAGACCGGCGAAGAGGCCAACGACTTGCCCGGAGGACGCGGTGTAGTTGCCGCCCTGGAATGGGGCGTTAGCGAGATGAAGGGGAGCGTTCGTCGGAGCACACCTTGCCAACGGACACCGCAGCCCAGATCATGTTGGACAGGCCGAACTCTGTTGAAGAGACTCCAGCAATCTGACCCAGGATATTGAGCCACCCCACCAGCCAGCCGATCTGCGCGCATCATCGTCAGCAAGCCGTATGCGTATCGACCTCAGCCACGCGCCTTCGCCCGATATTTCTTGGGCGCCAGGTTTGCGGACGCGGTGTATCTAGAGAGGGAGGGGGGCTCAATGACCGGGCGATCGCGAGGGGAATGAACCGAGGACGCACAAGCCTCCGCACGTCGGGTACGCGCTCACTATCTCGGCGATGCTCGAGCCCAGCGTGAAGCACATGGTCGCGCCGAGGATCCAGCACCAGACCACCGCCGCAGGCCCGCCCGTCGTCAGCGGGGTGACGAACGTCGTCGAGATCGACGAGCAGAGACCCTGGAAGGAGCGTCAGGTTCTTGTTCGAATGCGGAACGGTGAGGAGGGGGACGGTGGATAGCTCGTATGCGCACCATGATACTGAATGCGAAGCTTATCTGTTGGGCGCGTCAGGGTACTTCTCGACGCGTCGAGAGGGGATGCGCACCGTGGCCAGGTTGGTGAACTCGCGCTTGAACGAGGGCACGTAGCCGAGGTCGATAAGCTCCCTGTCATCGTCATCGACGCTGGACTGGCTG